>NADL03000107.1:0-293731 GCA_002205965.3 Kappaphycus alvarezii
ATTTTGAAAAAAATGTCCCTTTTGACATCGCTGGTGTACAGTATTGTGCCGTTTAGAATACAATAAAACTCCCTGTACAGAATAGTGAATTTTATAGATAAAATATCTTGCCTGGTCTAGTGGCTATACGGTATTGTACTGTACAGTACAACGTACGATACAGTACACAGTTGTACTAGGTCTCAACCGCAGTTATTGTGTTCTTGCGCAAAGGTCCTGTATTGCGCAAATACTCGATTTTTTAAGTAACGGCTTGATCTTTCAGCAAAAACAGCATAGTCAACGCATACAGTAATTCATTTCGAGACTGACATTAGAAATGGTATCGTGTACAGAAGTTACAGAAATACGGACATATTAAAAGTTTTATTGATATTTCTAGCAAAAGAAAGATTCGTTTCAAGTCCAGAAATAAAATCCGTTCATTTACTCAATTCACACGTTACAAATCACTGGACAAACCATACTCTTTCAAAAATAGTGGCGTTATAAATTAATTATCTATATAACCATAAGCTAAAGTGCAAACAGTAGAACGATTCCTGGTGGGGCGGGGCTGATCACCCCCTCCCTAGGTAGCCATCCTTATGTCTGAAGCGTTCTCCCTGGTAGCGCATTGGTAGCTGGCGCTGTAAAATTAGTTAGTTTGTAAGTCGCAAATCACACAATGCGCAGCGATGGGTATAGCTCCCTTCCATAAAAGTGCTAAAAAAACCCTCGTCCCCCAGGGAAGAAAGATGCTGGTGACCTCACGGGTGGCTCCCTAGAAATTTTTCTGCCAAAGTATGGCCACGTGTAATAGCTGTAGAGTTGTTTACAGTTTCGATTTTTACCGCACCCCCCATGTAATTTCGTTGTTACTGAGTTGGTGCACCTGGCCAACGGCATGCATTTTACCGTACAACATCGAGTTGGCCTTTTAGTGACGTTGAACCGGATTAACTCTGTTTCTTGGTTCCCATGGTGACCACTGGTACCAACTACGGTATTTGATGCGCTTTTGAACATAGGCTAACCTGCCTAAATTTCAATCATTAAAAGACCCCAGTTTTCCCCCCTTTACAACATGCAGTACCGTACAGCATGGATGCGGAGATTCTAATCGGCACGAATACCGTACTGTACAGTACAGTATTCGATGCCATAGCACACCCCCCTTAATCATAGTTTCGCCATTACAATCTACTGTATTTTAAAAACTAATCTGATAGTCGCATTTGGCCCCTCAAATAACCCCTAAAACAGTGCCTGTTTAAGTCAATACTAATGCATTCTTACAGCAACTTGAAAATATAAATTTTAAGGGGTGTCTGGGGTCATAGCACATTTCAACTGATGTACCTCCCTCTAACAGTAAAGCCGCGATTCCTGATATCTATCCTTCTCAATTACCTCCCACACCCTTCCTGCGACCCCCACGATGCCGCGCGGCACGCAACTCACGGACAGTGAGCGTTCGCAAGCAAAAGCGTTGCAGACAGCTGGCAAAAGCATTTCCGACATTGCTCGTCAACTTAAAAGATCGCGCAAAGTAATAACCAACTTTCTTCGTGATCCTGAGGCTTATGGGAAGAAGAACTACCGCAACAATCGTCGCAAAATTACAGTAAGAGACGAAAGAAGGCTTTTAAGAGCAGCATCAAATCAGTCGCTGAGCTCTCGAGGGCTTCGTGACGCCTTGCAGCTCCCAATTTCAGTAAGCCGGACACGTGCATATCTTACCGGAAGCGTTCGTTTGAGGTACAAGAAAGTTAAACATGCCCCCCGTTGACTGAAAGACACAAACTTGCCCGCATGGAATGGGGTCGAAAGCATGCTCAAATGGGTCAGCGATTTTGGGGTTCTGTTCTTTTTACAGACGAGAAGCGTTTTAATTGCGACGGGCCGGACGGTTTGCAGTACTACTGGCATGATTTAAGGAAGGATGAACACGTTTTATCGAAGCGTCAGCATGGGGAAACGGGATAATGGTTTGGGCTGGTTTTTGCGCACATGGCAAGACGAAGTTGATAAAAATTTCCGGCCGTCTCAACTCTTCCAGCTATATCAAGATGTTAGAAGAAGATGTTATGCCATGGACAGAAGATATCATGCCTTTAAGTTGGACATTTCAGCAAGATAATGCTCCGGCTCATGCCGCTAGATCAACTATGGACTGGTTTAGTGAGCAAGGAATCCGAGTAATGGACTGGCCCGCACGTTCTCCAGACCTTAATCCCATCGAGAATTTGTGGGGGATACTAGCGAGAGAAGTCTACAAAGGGAATCGGCAATTTACAACCCCAGAGGATCTGATGGCCTGTGTAACGGCTTGTTGGGACTCTATCCCTCAAAATGTTATCAATAGTCTGATTGGTTCTATGCACAAGCGTACGTTAGATGTTTTGGAACGCCAGGGAAAGCAAATTGACTACTGAATGTATGGGTTAGCTCATTACTTTTAGGTTGAAAGAGTAAATGTGCTATGACTGCAAACACCCCCTGAAATCTGTTTTGGGAACATTGTTTAGAAAAAAGTTGTTGTAACTCGCTATTTCAAAGTCCTAAACGTTTATTGGGACAGGAAACAAGCTGAGCAGATTTGTTTTTAAAATAAACTAGTTTTTCATGAAGAAACTGTGATTTGGGGGATGTGCTATGGCATCAAGCGGGAGTGTATGTATCAGTGACTACCCGCACACCGCACTGGCGGCAAGGATATAACCGACCACACCTTCCCTACATTAAAATAACCCCAAATTTTCCGGGTTAAGAGACTAGCACAAGAATTCTACCGTCCTTCCCGTCAGACCCCTACACTTTTGTAATTGATGTCCCTAATTCAACAAGATGCAACGACAGCATCCTAGGGTGAGATTGCATCCCATTTGTTGTTCCTGCGAGTTGCGTCTCCACGTGCTCCACTCGCTAGGGCAAGTCACAGTACCGCCGACAATGCCCCAGACCGTTAGCCAAACCCTTTTCCTCTCCACGCCTAATGGACTCTACCAAAACGACCTCAACCAACATTACGACTAGGCGGTATGCACTGGACATCTTTCCCTTCTCTCTCCCACCCCCGCCCCGTCCCCGGGTCTCCCTCACCATGTGACAACGGCCCTCGCACTTGGATGTGGACTGGGAAATCGCTCCACCTCAGTCGGCTGCAGCACATCCTTCGTCCTTGCCCCTGCCTCAGCCGTTCTCGTCATCACTGTAGAAACTGGCACCGTCCGACAATTTCTCAGAGGATTCCCTACTCAAGTCCAAATCCAAATCAAATGTGCGTTTCTCATCCCTTGCCATGATTCCAATCGGTCTCCCAAACTCGGCCCCCACCCGAGCACTGACAAACGCCCTTGCAATATCCGATGTCCCAATAGGCCTGAGCAAAATCCGCAACACAAGCAACAGGGCCACTGCGGATGCCAGCAGAATCGTCATCGTCAACCAGTTTAATCTCCGGCTCCTCCAGCCACATGCGCTGCTCTGACGGCCATGTGCTGGACGAGCCGACGTCCAGGTCATTCAAATCCGGCCCCCCTATCGAAACGCCACTCGCGCCCTTGAAATACGCCACTGCAAATTCCAAGGCGGCATCCCCCCTGGGTAGAATCCCGCGGACCCTTGTGTGGTAAGGGACGAGGTCACCTGTCGAAACCGTCGCTGTCCATTGATTTGCACCACGGCGACGTTTTCGCCGTCCTCCACCGTGATGTTATACCGTTCGCCCAGCGCGGTGAGTCGGTCGAGATCCATGCGTGTATCGTTTGTGCGGCGCACGTATTCGTTGAACAGAAAGGCGACATATTGGCGATGTATAAAGTAGGTGGCCTCGGGATAGTTGACGTAATAGGACCGTTTTGACAGGATCTTGCGCTTGCGGTCATTCATGGTGAAATAGATAATCATCTTGTAGCTGGCCGACAAGTCGCCGATGGTGATTCGATGCTCAGCACCATACATATGGTTGATGGTCTGAATGGTAAGGTTGACCTCATCGGACACGCGTTGGAAGCCGACTTCCGCCGAGAGATTGCCCGTGGCAACGAGGCATGGCGTAACGCGAGTGTTGCCCTGTTCGAGGTTTAGGCCGGTACGACTCACAATGGTGAGGGAGACGCAGGGCCGATTGTTGGCACCGGCGACATTGTCACGGATAAGATTCCAATCCGGTAGCAACGTCTCCTCGTAATTAAAGGCGGCCATGGCGTTGGTAACCTCTGTGAATTCGACAGTGGAGAGCCAGAGGACGGTGGCCTCTACGCTGAACGTGATGATCAGGACGCGGTAGCAGTGAGCAAGAGACGGAGGTTAATTTTGCGCGGGGCTTGGCCGGAGGGAAGCGGTTTGCCTCGGATGATGTAACGAAACTTGAAATCTCGAGCGAGCTCGATGAATTGTTTGACGGAGAAGCCGAAATTGGAGACACTGCCTTTGTAGGTGCGGAGGAGGATGGTGGTTATGATGGCCTCGATGACGAGAAGGAGAAGGAGGGAAAGGATGGTGAGGATGAGGTCATCGCGGGTGGTGAGGTCGACTGAGAAGCGGGTGGATGAGCGTTGGCTAACGGAAATGTTTTCGGAGAGAAAAGTGGCGACATCGCCTCTGTCCATCAAGTCGAGAGGGGCTGTAAGGGTGGAGGTAAATCGTCGGCATTATAGGAGAGAAAGGAATTGCCTTGGTTGTCGGTTAAAGTGGTAGGGATTAAAACGCTGGGAGTTGGTACGGCTGTCATTGTGGAGTGAATGTGTGGAGCATTCTAGGAGGGAGATGATCGGCCACGACGTTTTGCCAAGGGCGGGTATGTCCCGACTGTGGTTTGGAATATGCGGTAGATCACTTTATGTTTTATTTTCAATGGAATGAACAGAGTGGCAGGCCCGGGTGTAGACAGGGATGGTCTCGCAGTTTTCCCTGCCCAAAAGTTTGCGTGCCTTAGGCGGTCCGAGGCTCTGAGGCGGACAAGAAACAAATGCGCATGTTTACAATGCGATGTGTGTTTCATAAGGCAGGGGTGGATTAAGACAAGTATGGTTTATCGAGTAGGGGGTGGTACTGTAGCATGACAGTCCACACGAGGGATTACGTGTTGCCTATTTTACAGGCCTTGCCTTGCAACGGCATGCGAGCATGGATTAACTGCACTAGAGAAAATGAAGATCACTGAAACATAACATACTGTACTGCCATCAAGGTCATACAGTACTGTACTGTACTGTACAGTATCTGTATCTACTGAACTGTACATGAAACTGTGTGCCGCACCACTGTATAATGATTCATGCTAAACGATTGCTGCCTGCAATGCTGGCATGGATGGAAATAACATCAATGCTGGCATTGATGGCAAATGATGCGTAAAACTATTAAACGAGATCGGCGTTTGACCAACTTGAGTAAACCATTTTGGTTTCTCACAAAGGTGCAATGTGCCATGTTTCACTGCACCTCGTGAAACTTGTTTGGTATAATATCCTTCGTGCAAATGCCAATCCAACGAACAACAGTTTTTCAACGCTTCAAGGCAAATTCATTTCAGCTGTAGTACGGTGGAAAAATTGGGGTGATTGGAGTAAGCGAAACCTCTTGCGTCAACCACAGGATCATCAGAATGATCAAGACTATGATATCCAAAAGAGATGATTACTGCAACCAGTTTTGTATTTATTGAATCAAGTTGAATAGGTGTCGTGCAGATTGTTTTGGCTCTCACTCAATTTACAGTACTTTACAGTCACTTCTTTGAACATTGTCATACAAGGTCATGTGCATCTCCAACTGCGGATATTTCACCCCTGGGCGGAAAATCAAGTGGTTTACTTTATCTTGTAATCATACCATTCACCTACTGTACTGTACTGTACAGTACATTGAAAAATTACATAGGGGTGTGCGACGCCCTCGTGTTTTCCGCTAGGAATGACACATTTGTCCAAGTCTCCAGGCACTTTGTCTCACTTTCTTTTGCTAATGCTATCGCTTTCTGAGCGATTGCAACTAACGCCAACCACAGTTTGTTCCTCTCCACCCGTCGATATCATACGGCTAATACGCACGCAAAAACGACGTCTTTGCTTTGCATTGTGTTCAGTGTCGCCGCTGCCCTCGCCGCTCACATCCTATGTAATATCTCGCAACTTGAGTAACATGTACTACAGTATACAGTACAGTATATAATTTCATTGGCACTAGCCACCTGCAGCCCACTGCACCGCAATCATACCCCACAAATCAAGTCAATATTCCATATCCCCGTTTTCATCCAAAACTGCACTCCCAACACTTTATCCTCACCCTCAAATCGTTAACAACAAAAATGCATCGACAGCATCGCTCCCAATCTCCCGCATTCAACTGTCATGACCACTCTCACCATTTGCACACAACCGCTGTCCAGTAACCCGCCCACATTCGCCCGCCGATTAAATGCTATCAACGCCCATCCCCTCCAACCCTATCTCATCTCCCTCACAGCTGTCCCCACAAACCCGACATGAATTTCACTTTCATTACCCTCAGCGACAACTTTGATAACCCGTATTTCACCCTCAACTCGTCCGGAACCGTTGCTCGCAATGTTACCGCCATTCAAGAGTTGGGCGACGGCAGCGAACGAAACATCGCTTCCCTTGCTGACCCGCTCCTTTTTGTTGAGAGACGCGCGCGCGTCAGGGCCTTTTCAGACCGACATTACGACACGCGATGATGTCCTCCTCGCCTTTATGTCCCTGATCCTCTTTTGATCATTGACAGCATGATCGCCGCCTTTCTCTTACGCTCCAAGCATGGCGCCATTAGTAACTTCAGCTTCTCTATCAAACAAGTCATCGAACTCACAAGGGATTTCAGCTTTCGCGGCATCATACCTCCACGCAAACAAAGGAATGGACGAAACATCAACGTCCGTCTGCTCCTCGTCTCCTTTCTCATCCTTTTGTTTCCCTCGGTGTCGAGGTCGCCATTCTATTTCTGACAAACCCCACTCTCACCAGTGTCTCCAACCTCGTCGCCACCTTTCGCATCATGCAACCAGTCGTTCCACACTGGGGGCACATTCGTTTCCACGCACGTGCCTCCATCAATCGCCCCTGCGAACCCTCTATTTTCGTCGGTGTTGAGCAAGGATCCACCACCATCAACGGCTGTACCGAGAGCTCTCTGGACCCTGAAAACGTCGACATCTTCCAAAAGAACACCGAGCAGAGGAATTTAACCATCATTTCGGATTTCCATGCTTATGGCGCCGATCATTTCATGACCATTGGTAACCAAAGCGCCACCTTTGCCACGCGAGTCGTGTTTGTGCTCGGAGACAAACGCCCTCGCTTCATGAGGACCGCGGCATTTCCAGCGATGAATCGGAGCAGGTACGCTTTGGACACATGCAGTTTGTCGCATACGTGTTTTCTATTTACACGAGAGCCGTGGGGGCAGCTGACCCTGACATGAACTTGGAACGGCTGAGAGAACTGGATTTCGTCTTTGACGATACACAGGATGGTCCGCAGTACAGAATTTTGAGGCGCGTAGAGAATCAATCGCTTGTCGAGTCGAGGAGGTACATAACGACGCTCAGTGGGGTAATCCCGATGGGTTGGCAGTTTTGCGGTGGCCCAGCATTACTTTCGAGGAAGTGCTGCTGTGGTTGTAACTGACCCAGACCAGGAGGATTTGTTTCTTGGCGAAGGGCTCCAGAACACGGTGGCAGAAATATGGAAAGAGCAGATAAGACCTTTAAACTGGCTTTCACTTCTCATTGCAATCTTGGCGTTGCTCTTGGCTCTCGTTACGCTTCGAATGTTCGCCAAACCCGTGTCCACTCCGGATATTGCAGGCGTGTACGTCAAGCATGCCGTCGGGGCAGATCTTGGTAGGGGACCCATGGAAATCTCAGAGAAAGAAAGCAGCTCGTTTCGTGTGAGTATCCTGAGGGGAGCTTGTACAGGATAGGGGCAGAGACAAATACGAATGAACGCTACAATGTACAAGAAGAATACACATAGCTACGGTGCCGATGTGCAGTCGGCAAGGAGAGGGGCTCCGCAAGTTTTGCGGAGCTGCGAGGTTTTTGACCCAGGGTTGGCAGTTGTGGTCACTTGTGAAAAGCACTGGCATTGCAATCCTCATCATGTTCCAAAGTGGGTCAATTGCGTACTGTTATAATTGTCTCAGGGAGCAGGGCTACGAGGAGGACGGAGACGCATACAGAGCTGGGAGAGAAGAAAGGTTGTACTGCTGGTCGCAAGTGAAGCCGGATGCCGTTTCGGATTATTGGTGAATGTTCTGCTATTTGGGATAAATGCCTGTTGTCAACATTAAGAGGAATCGAAATTGGCTCGGTTCCCCACCATGCAAGGGTTGAACGTTTATTTCCCAACTGCAACTATTCCGAAAGGTTAATGCAATTTTTCGAAAGAGGGGTTGGGATTGCGTTTCGACGCTGAATCACATACGGCCTCAGCTACAGAGTCGAGTCCTGAATTTCACTGAAATCACTCCTCGGCACTCTAGCCTCGTCCACTCTTTCAACTACATCACTCTGAGGCGTCCCTATCAGTACGCTCAGACAGATGGTATTTGATATTCATCAGGATGACGTCTCAATGAATGGATTGGCAACTGCGAGGGCTACCACTTTAGTTTGATAATTCGGAAACCAAAAAAGCCGTTTGTGCAGCCAAGTACGGGAATACTAGATCTAATCGTCCCCATTCTCAAGGTCTGGCCAAGTTTTCCAAAATAGATCGTCGGAGTCGATTTTACACCACTCTCTCTCGGGCGTCAAAGACATGAATTTGAATGTGCCATTTTGACTCTTTTATTACGGTATGGAGTAGCGGGGAATTTTTGGGGTGCTTAACTGATTAGGGATGCAAGACGGCTATTTTACGAAGGCTAAGGGGACAGGTATGTGTAATTGAGTAGTACCACTGGGTTTCTCTACTTTTCTGCGTATCTTCCAATGCCGCTTTTTACATTATTTTTGACACTTAGGACAGACTGTCCTAGTTGCTTGTTCCGTTTTGTTGCCTTCTGAATGTGGGAAATTACGTTGCGCAAGCCTCAACCCTGAAGATACGGCTGTACGAGATTCAATTCGGTGCTGAGATTTGGACTTGAGTTGTTTTCGTGTCACTACGGATGCCTCGTCACGACTCCCCCTCATTTACAGCAAATAGTTTCTATGGTTTGCACAACACCTGTCACGCGACTTCCAAGAGAAACAGCCATTGTTGATAGTACCCTTTTTTCTTGGTAGCGTCCCACCTCCGCGCTCGAACGCGTCACCCTGAACAAGCATACCTTCTACGGCCCCCCATGCCGGTCTGAAGGCATTCAACTGCGCCCCCTGGCAACTGATCTTAATGGCCAGATCGACATCTCCGACCTTCAGCTCCTCCAGGATATCGCAAATTGCACCGCCGCGAGTTCAGGAAAATCTGCCGTCACGGAGTTTTACGCGCTTCGGACAACGCTGTCAGCCTTCGTGCAACGTTATACTGCCCTTATGATCAACTAGCGCAGACTCGGCGCTGTTAAGCAGCACTATGTAGGTCCAGAAGGGACCGCAAGGTCCCTTCGTACGGCGTTTGAATAAATTTCATAATTTACTCATCTCTCAAACGTCGAACTGTCAAGCTCAGACGAGATAGAAGACTGGAGCCGTACGCCGGGGACCGGCGTTTGACATCGCTGAACAGAGAAGTGGGCGAAAGGGAAGCAGAAAGATCTGGATAACGGGTAGATAATAAAGAGATCGCGGCCGAGGCACTTCGCAGCTTCGACCGGAAGCAGCGGGAGGCTTTCGCACAGATTCATTGTCCTTGCACCGACTCCGACTCTCGCTTCTTCACTCCCTGAGTCCGCTTATGCGGCTTCGATGATTGATGTTTTCAGCCGTTTCTCAGATCTGCTCTCCTTCTCGGGAACCTACACCTGGAGGAAGTGCCTCGGGCCGCGATCTCTTTACTATCTACCCGTTATCCAGATCTTTCTGCTTCCCTTTCGCCCACTTCTCTGTTTCAGCGATGTCAAACGCCGGTCCCCGGCGAACGGCTCCAGTCTTCTATGTCGTCTGAGCTTCACAGTTCGACATTTGATCGGATCTTCCGTTCATCCTCTGACCGCGACAGATCTCGCCCCCTATCCGTCCGTGAGTCGTCCTCCTGTTCCGCTTTCTCAACTTTACCGCACCCGCACCGCGGCACCTATCTTCCTCGCAATCCTGGATAGTCGCTGTATCTCTACGCCTCGACCGCGCGATTTTCTCTGGTCATGATCGATGTCCGGTATGTGCTCGCCGTTCCAAAGACATCGCCCGTTGCTCGATCCCCTGGGCAAACATGCCCTCACCTGTAAGTACGACGATGGGCAGACTCGTCGCCATAATGTCTTGCGCAACGCTTTCCATCGTTACTGTAAGGAGCTCGGAATTTCTGCCCTTCTTGAACATCTGCTTCCTCCCCTTCCCCTTTCGTCCTCTCCCTCGTCCGCCCTTCGCATAGATCTTTATATCCCTGGCGCATACGGCCTCGACCCGAAGAATATCGCTTTGGATGTCACCGTTGCCCATCCACAGGTCACTTCTCGCGTTTCCCAGTGTGCCCTATCTGGCGGCGCAGCTGCCTCTATGGCTGAACGTGCGAAACACACGCACTACGGTCTAGTCTGCCACACGAATGATATACGACTTCTTCCTGTTGGTATTGATGTGTTCGGTGCCCTTGGGGCCGAGGGTGCGACTTTCTTCCGGCGCCTTTCTACGTTCGCTGCTGCCCGTCGAGGCACCACTCCCCAATGGGAGCTGCACCTCCTAATCACGCGCTTTGTTTCTGCTTGCATGGGTTGCAAGCGCGTCAGGTTCTTACCAGACGCATTTCCGATTAGTTTCTCTCTCATCCCCTTCGCATGTTAGTTTCTCTATCATCCCCCTCAGCATGTTGTCCCACATGCTTTTTCCACATCCCGTAAGGATTCCACACACACTCATTTGAGTGCACAGTACAGTACACCACCTGACCGCCTATTACCCTTCGACTGGTAAGGGGCTAGGTGGACAGATGTATACTGCCACCTATAATTATAAAGCACCCCCTCAGAATGGTGTACCAGCTGCAGACACCCGTTTTACTGATGCCATAGTTTACTCCAAGCTAACACGTATATTTTTAAATACATACCGGATATGAATTCAGCGCCCTCTTAAACGGTGGAAACTGATGTGCGCAAATTCGCACACGAAAAATTTAGATGAGGACCATAATTGTGTACAGTATTGGAACTGGGAAGATTTTTACAGTTTTTGAATTTGCAAGATTTTTTAATTTGGGTGAGTGTGGCAAATTTCATCGGTTTGATTTTTTATTTTAGGACACGCTGTCATAGTGGATGTCAGTACAGTTCTAGGTTGTGGGTGATACTACGAGTGACTCTGAAAGGTCTATATAATGGCACATCAATTCCCACCCCTGGACGATGGGTGGCTTGCATGGGCATGGCACCTAGATATTTAACTTGAGAAAAGATCTTCTAATAGTCTCTCTGGTTCACACGATTCCTGTGAATGCATTTTATGGTTATTAGTATGTTTGATTGAGACTTTAGGATTAGCCGAAAAGTCTATATAAGCCGAGTAAACTGCTTCCTTTTGTGGAGGTCAAGCAAGTTGGCAGACAACTTCAAGCCAAGTCCAGAGTAGTAGGAAGTTGAGAGTCAACTTCAGACCCAAGAAAACGTTTTCTTACGCTAGTCGCAGAGCGTCGGTGGTAGACCCTGCCCTTTTATACTTGCTTGTAGCTTCCTCAACTCTCTTCTATATACACTCCCTTTTGTTCGTTAAACAATACCACGGTAGCACTTTTGTCGCTCGCAACACCTCCTTCTCAGGGTAATTGGTTCCCAGGATCTCTTCCCCCGCCGATTTACCCCCTATCATTGGTACTCTTGTGAGGGGATTGCACCCGAGGCATTCGATTGAGCAGTCTTAGGGAAACTATTCGAGGGGATTTCTTTTCTGTAATCATGGATCTCAACGCTGCTCGTATAAACGTTCACAGGGGGCAAGAATGAAACGTTGAGGAGTTTCTCTATACATATGTCAACGTTGTGATGCGTGAGAAGAGCGATGAAGAGAAGGCCGAAAGTATCTTCGCCTATCTTCATGGTGACGACAAAGCACAAATATAAGGCCAAGTTTATTCAACGGGTGGTCTCTTAACGGGAATGGGCGTAACTTCGGTGAGGTATGCGAGTGCTTGTGAAAGAGTATGCAGTGAGGTAGAACCAGATGAGATGATTCGTACTGCCATAGAGGCCCGGCTCACTTCGAAAATTTATTAAGCTCATTGGTATACTTTTTTGATCTCTATGAAAAGGCCGGGTTCAACGCCCAAGCCAAGTACGGAATGCTGGTAAGGCGGCGATGGGGGATAAGCGGCTCTCCGATTTCCTCCTCATCAAGGGCCCTCACACTTTTAATGAACTGAAGGGTACCATAGTAGAATTTGTCAAAAATTCGGAGACGTTTCAGTCACTGAGTGAGGTACCGAGGGAAACCCGCACATCGATGTCTATCGTACATCCTGAAAAGAATTATCAAAGGCCGGCTACTAGCGCAGCGCATTGAATCAGTCAGGAGCGATGTCAAAAACTTGGAAGAAAGGTTGGAAACCCGATTCGATAATCGACTTGACATGATAACCTCGCAGTTGGAAAGCCTTACTCTTACCATTAAGAAGAACCAGTCTGGGGCCCCAAGGCCGCAGAAGTCTGTTCTTACTGTCACAAGCCTGGACACTTTGCAAATAGGTGTCCTGATAATCCACATAGAAACACTCGTTGTGGAAAGTGCGGTCGATATGGGCATCATGAAAGTAACTGCTGGTCTAAAGACAACAGAAGAGCAAATTTATCGGAAGCAAGGAGTGAGTCAGGACCAGAGGAAAATCTTACAAAAAGAAGGATCAAAGGTTGACGGATGCCGGTAACGTATCCATCGCTGAAGAGATTAGTCAAGTCAATGTGACAAAAAGGGATGGGGAAGGGAACATTTTATCGAAGAAACCTAGGCTAGATTATGGAATGCTGGAGCATATCCCAGCACCTGTACCTCCTCGAACCAAGAGGTCTGATCAAGTTGTTCCAGGAGTGGGAGTCACTCCGGCCAAGAAGACGAAAAAGAGTAAGAAATTTAAGAGTATCCCAAGGACGTACTAGAATATGTGAAGAAGTACAATTTGGTGGCTGAGCTTGCATCGGCCCCAACTGGGATAACGTTTGGTCAACTTTTGAGGGGCGACGCAGAGGATGCGAGAAAAGAACTCAAAAAAATTATCAGGTCTAATAAGTCCGCTAAGGGTAAGAAACTGTTTCTTCAATCGGCCTCGACAGCACCAAGACGTCTTAAACTAGTACCAGTCAAAGTATTGGGAATGAAAACCCAAGCTCTTTTCGATTCGGGCGCTGTTCCAAACCATTTCAGAAACTTTGGTGACAGATCTAGGTCTCGAAATTATTCCAACTACTCGAAAATAACTGTGGCGGATGGAACCGTCTCAAAATGCATGGGCACTGTTGAAAATTTCCGTGTTCTTTGGGGACTCTAAAGTTGATGTAGACTTTCTTGTCATGCCGATCTCCCTTTCGATGCAATCATTGGCTGCCCTACCATGGAAAGACTAGGGACCTGCATTGACTTGGGCAACCAAATCGTTTCAGTTAATGTTGACGGCAGAAACGTGAAGATGCCCCTGGATTTCGACAAAAGCACACATCCGGAAGATCTAAGAGAGACGGACAGTGAAGATTTCACTTCTAGCTATGACAGCGAAGATTCCGAACCAACTAACACTTTCGGAAGTGAGAAAGGGTACGCTCGGGGGACAATGAACATGACATGGGACGATTATGATTCTGGGTTTGAAACAGATGAAGAATGGAATTCTAGGGTAGGTTTGACACCTGAATGTGTTTCTTTTTGCGATAATATCGAATCAAAGGACGGAATTCGGGGCATGAAAGAAGATTACAATTGCACGGAAAACAAGAATATATCGAATTCCATATCTGAAGATGTGAGCACGCCGGAAGAGGTCCTTCAAAATTTGGAGGGTGAGGATCAAGAAAAGGACCAGCGCCAAATTGGAGAAATTCAAGAAAAAGTACAGCACCTTCCAGCCCCCGCCTCAATGATAATATCCGACATGTTAACATCTTCCGAAGTAATTGCATGGAGTGTTCAGATTTAAGACAAGCAAGTGTACCGGTCACTCACTCATTTGAACTTACCGATACTCAATTTACCACAGGCCTAGACGTCAACCGCCAAAATATGACCAATTTATCTCAGAGAATGTTACAAGTATGCTGGAAAATGATATTATTCGGCCAGTTTCATCCCCATGGTCATTTCCAGTTGTGGTCGCACCAAAGAAGGATGGAAAGCTGCGTTTTTGCGTCGATTACCGACAACTGAACCAGAGAATGATACCCGATCGATTTCCGATTCCGAAATGGAGGAAATCCTCGAGGACTTGAAGGACGGGAGATACTTCACCTCAATTGATCTTTACACTGGTTATTGGCAGATTCCATTGGATGAAAAATGCAGGAAAAAACAACTTTTACCAGCAAAGCCGGTACATTCAGGTTCGAAGTGATGCCTTTTGGTCTCATGAATGCCCCAGCTACATTCCAAAGAATGATGAACGAGGTTTTGAAAGGACTTCCATTTGCAAGAGTTTATATCGATGATGTAGTGATATTCTCAAAAACCTTGGATCAGCACATATCGCATGTCAAGACTGTGGTGGAGAAAATAGCTGCGTACAGCCTGAAAATTAAGTTAAGCAAATGCTTCTTTGCGAAAACGTCTATCCAATTACTCGGTCATATCGTCGATCAAGAGGGAATTAAAGTGGATCCAGAGAAAACGAAAAAAATCAAGTTGGCACCAAGGCCCGCTTCAAAGACGGAGGTTCGAAGCTTCTTAGGACTGGCCTCATATTACAGAAGATTTATCAAAGATTTCGCCAAGACTGCAGCACCGTTACATGCCAGCACAACAAAGAACGGAAAATTTTATGGAACAAGGAAATGCAAACCGCATTTGAAGAGCTTAAAGATAAGCTATGTGTCCCCCCAGTGCTCATGTATCCAGATTTCAAGAGACCATTTGTTGTGGAGACAGATGCCTCAGAACGGTCTTTGGGTGCCGTTTTGTCCCAAAAAGATGAAAACGGAAGACTACACCCGGTTCAATTCGCAAGTCGCACTCTGAATGATGCGGAAAGGAGATACTCAGTCTGCGAAAAAGAAGCGCTCGCTGTTGTCTTCGCACTGAAAAAGTTTCGCGTATACCTTTTATCACTCGAGAAATTTGTCTTGATAACTGATCACCAGGCACTTAAGACAGCATTCCAAAAGAAAGATGTACATCACCGCTTGGCCCGATGGCTCGACATTTTCGCAGAATATCGGTTTGAAATTGTGTATAGGCCCGGACGCAATAATCAGCCTGCCGACTACCTATCCCGCTTGAGGGATCCACTGATTCCAAATGAAAAAGCTTCCGAGAACATCGTCGGAGTTGCCGAGGTGCAAGTGCCGAACAATAACGAGTACGAAGCTAATATTGACGGACTAATTAAATTCCTGGATGGACTAGAAATGAGAAAGGTTGATATTGAACACAGAAATTGGGTACGTAGGAATCAAAAGGCTTTTACACTATGGAATGGGAAACTCTTCCGACACACGAAAGCCGGTCCTCGACTAGTGGCCCCTTTGAAAGAAAGAATGAAGATCTTGAGGACTTTTCATGATGAGTTAGGGCATTGGGATCTCGAAACAACCAAGAAATTCGTTACTGAGAGATTCTGGTGGCCCAGTATCCATAAGGACGTCTATAACTTCGTGAAAAGCTGCGACAACTGTCAAAAATTCACGCCAATACGAAAGTATAAGACAACTCTAGGCTTTCCAGTTTCCGGTCTCTTTGAAACCTTTCAATTGACTTTGCCGGCCCATTCAAGGAAACCTCTTCCGGAAACAAATATCTCCTTATAGGGGTGGAACATCTTACTGGATGGCCAATAGCAGTTGCAGTTGAGGAGGCCAATGCTGAAGTGGTCCTGAGATTCATCGAAAAAGAAATAATTGAACCGTTTGGTCTTCCAAAAAGGATCATCTCGGATAACGCACTTTGTTTTACTGCAACTTCACTGCTTCGTTTCTTGGAAGAAAAAGGTATTCAGCTAAAGACAGTTCTCGCATATGCTCCTATGTCAAACGGGAAAGCGGAGAGGATGGTTGGAACCATCAAACGATCAATATCGAAAACTATGTCGAGAATGAAATCCAGTGGGAAGATGCCTTACCAAAAGTGTTATACGGCTATCGGCGAAGAAGAGGAAGAAGTGGACGGTCACCGTTTGAGCTAATGTACGGAAGAGCTCCTAGAATGTTACAGAGAGATATGGAAACAAATATTATCGATGAAGAGAGTAGAGAGGTCGAACTATGGCCACCGAAAGCTGGAGATCACACCGCGCGCTAACACAGACAAGAAATAAGGATGAAGAGCCTCCAGTCCAAACTTTCTCAGTCGGCTCTAAAGTACT
Source organism: Kappaphycus alvarezii (assembly GCA_002205965.3). Classification (NCBI taxonomy): domain Eukaryota; phylum Rhodophyta; class Florideophyceae; order Gigartinales; family Solieriaceae; genus Kappaphycus; species Kappaphycus alvarezii. The sequence goes on from NADL03000107.1 coordinate 16,602, forward strand.
TGTAGCACACGGAAAAGCAATGCAACAGGCTGTGAAGTGGCCGGCTTTCCAAACAAAGTACTCGAACCCTTGCATCGTCACGGAGGAAAGACACCCGCATATAAGCTATGTTCAAGCTCAGGGAAGAGATCAAGGAGGGCAATCCATGCACGTCGTCTGGTCCCTTACCATCAGAGGCCTGAAGAATTCCTTCTCACACAGGACTATGCGCAACCACGGGCATACTCATCTTTAACTATAGAATGATTCCTATGGGAGGAAAAAGGGCCTGGGAATGGATCATCTCGATTACGCGTGACTACTACGAACTCCACGTAATCATCCATTTCTACATTAATATATGCCTATGTTTTCGTACGTTGAACGGACCATTGCTACCTCAAGAAGATTTCCGACTATTGATCAGAGTTCTATTCTCATTCCAAAACGGAAGGTTCACGGAAGCAGGTCCAGAGTTTGTGGAAGTCATATATCATTACTCTATAGGGAGGTATGGAATGGTAGCTATCGGAGACTTGTCGCAAACATATCTGAACATTATCCGTCCAGTTTACGTATTTCTCAAGAACAACCAAGATGTGCGACTGAGAGGTTACAGCTTGCCCCCTGATATGGAATATCGACTGGTCCCATATCCTCTATGGGAACCTTACGTTGCTCCGCTCAGAAATACAACCTCAGCCGAAGACCAGGATCCTCCCGAGGCCGTGATGATGATACGAGCTGGACCATCAAGTGATCGGGGGGATCATCGAAGAGGGCAAGGCGTCGGGAGCAGCGAGGAAGATCGCCAAGAAGATCGCCTCAAACACCGCCTAGTCTCCCAGGGGGAAACTATGCATCCTTAATTATTGGACGGCTACCAATTAGACGTTGGCTTCGCGAAATGACAGAGGACCCTCGAGAAGCAGAAGTAATTTCCTTTTTTGCCATTAGTATTTGCATGTGCTTCCAGACCATTCACGGGGCGCACCTTACTCGTGAGGACTCAGTCCTTATGTTGCGAGTTTTTTTCTCCTTCAGATACCCGTTTCTGGACCCGTTGCCAGAAAAGTTTGCATACTACGTTTACTACCTCACATTTGGAAGGTTTGGAGAAGTGAAACGGGAGGAGCTCATTAGAGAACACTATGAAACCATACGCCGAATCTACGAAACTCTTGACCAAGGAGATGAGCCGGTCATCGCACGGTACACACTCTCTCATCATATTGGAAATGAGCTACTACCATATCCTTATAGTGAACCCTATACTCTCCCTGATGAATGGATAGAACTCCCACAAGAACAACAAGAGCAGTGACGAGCCGGGACGTTCGTCTTGAGCGGGAGGGCGTGATGTGCGCAAATTCGCACACGAAAAAATTTAGATGAGGACCATAATTGTATACAGTATTGGAACTGGGAAGATATTTTTACAGTTTTTGAATTTGCAAGATATTTTTAATTTGGGTGAGTGTGGCAAATTCATCGGTTGATTTTTTATTTTAGGACACGCTGTCATAGTGGATGTCAGTACAGTTCTAGGTTGTGGGTGATACTACGAGTGACTCTGAAAGGTCTATATAATGGCCACATCAATTCCCACCCCTGGCCGATGGGTGGCTGGCATGGGTATGGCACCTAGATATTTACCTTGAGGAAATATCTTCTAATGGTCTCTCTGGTTCACACGATTCCCGTGAATGCGTTTTATGGTATTTAGTATGTTTGATTGAGACTTTAGGATTAGCCGAAAGGTCTATATAAGCTGAGTAAAGTGCTTCCTCCTTGAGAGGTCAAGCAAGTTGGCAGACAACTTCAGGTCAAGCTCCGAGTAGTAGGAAGTTGAGAGTCAACTTCAGACCCTAGAAAACTTTTTCCTAAGCTGTCGCAGAGCATCAGTGGTAGACCCTGCCCCTTTTATACTTGCTTGTAGCCCTCTCAACTCTCTCCCATATACACTCCTTTTTTTGTTCAACTATACCACGGTAGCACTTTTGTCGCTCGCAACACCTCCTTCTCAGGGTAATTGGTTCCCAGGATCTCTTCCCGCCGATTTACCCCTATCAGAAACCAAGGAAATTTTGTACAGTACGTGCAACTGTAGTACAAAAGTATAAAATTGTCATTTTGGAGGCAACTATAATTATAAAGGAACTTCACGTAACTCAGCAGAGTATGGCCTTCACAAGCTTCGCGGTCAGTTTATTCGCATATCAATACTGTGTAGCTCCTCCGGAACGCCCAAGCACCTCGATACACCTGTTCGGCATCGAACAAAGTAGAGAATGAACAACAGAGCAAGGAATTTCACTCCAGCATTGTTTCACACAATTAATAAGCTATTCAATTGACTCAAATTGCCTTGCATTCACATACAACTTTCTTACTAGCCATCCCCAAGCATTTTCTATCGGATTCAGGTCCGGAGACCGCGCGGGCCAGTACATTAGACGAATTCCACTCTCCGAGAACCACTCCCTCGAGTCTTGACTCACATGGATGGAAGCATTGTCTTGCTGATACGTTCAGTCTAAAGCCATAAAATTGTCCGCAAAAGGAAGCAAGTGTTCCTTTATCACCTTCAGAGAGGTCTTGGTTGTTTGCCTTCCATTCAAAACAACCAAATCCGTCTTTCCAAAGCCAGGTATCCCTATCCAAAACAATTTAACCGGCATCACCCTTCTGCCTTCTACCAATAAGCTTCGTATTGTTACGGAAATCATGCCAGTATGCGTAAAAGCCATCGGACCATCCAAACAGAAGCGTTTCTCATGGCTGAACAAAATTGTATTTCCACTTCCCATGGTTCCATGTAACATTATCTCATGCCCACTTCAGACGATCTTTCTTATGAGATTGACTTCTCGAGGGAGCCTTCTGCACTTGTCAAAGTCCATGTGGGGATATTCAGCCAGAATTGCGTGCGTCCGCGATACAGAGACCTGTAGCCCACAATGTTGTTGCAAGGACCGTGCAATGTCCACACCTTTCCGAGCCTCTCGGAACAGACGGCGCCTATCTTGCTCGCTGATTTTTGAAGGGCGGCCCATGCGAGTCTTTCCGTGCATTTCTGTTGGATTTTTGAGGAATTTTTGGACTGCGACTCCGCTGCGTTTGATATTTCTTGCAATTTGGGCATCAGATTTTTCCTCCTGGTGTAGTGCCAGTATTTTCCTATTCTCATTGTCGGTAAGGGCGTTTTAAGGGGGCACTTTCGTGTCTAGAAGTTGTTGCTGGATAACAGCAGTAAGGTTAGAGGTAATGAGAACCATTAAGATGCAGGGAAGGTTACTAACATCTTCTTTTGTAGAAGTGCTTTATAATATAGTTGCCCCCAAAATGATATTTTTTATACTTTTTGCACTAAGTTGCACGAATTTACAAAATTTCCTTGGTTTACACCGTCTAGGAGGGCGCTGAATTCATATCAGGTACTACTTCTTAAAAATATACGAGTATAGCTGATACACCTGCATTCTGAGGGGGTGCTTTATAATTATAGGCGGCAGTGCTTCTGCGCGAGATTGAACCGAGTTTATTAAAAAACTTACCAATAAGGCATTACAATAAATCCACAATAAGGAAGAGCGAATGAAGGAGTTTAATGCATTCAATATCTACTAATGACGAAGGGACTGCCCCTGAAAAAATCCCAGAATTCGGTGAATCCAGCCGAACCTGAACCTGAAGTAAACGATTGCTACCTGCGAAAAACTAAAATAGACTTCCCCGGTTGCTAAAAAAAGTGAGAATTAGTTGAAATACTTTTGAAGTCGAATTTCATTTTTACCCCCAATGGAAGACAGTGCACCAACTGCTGGAAGATTGTGGAGTATTACAACGTGACTATCTACAAGAAAATTTCCTCTTCCCAGTTCGCGTAGCTTAACGAGAAAGCATCGACAGCCCTTATCTTTCCGGGTGTCACTAACCCCCGCCAACCACTCATAATTCTCAAAAAGATGGCAACCGAAAACTTCAACGCCATCTCACTCCAATGTGCTGCCGATCAACTACCAGAGATTAACGAATTCTTCCGCAGAACGAATGTCCTAGAGCTTCGTTGGATTGCAGAACAATGGGGTTTACATACAAGAAAGTTGTATAAATTGATGCTAGGTGCGGCATACTGTATACACGTGCACGACGAAATCAAAAAAGGAACACGGTTGAAAGAGTGATGTAAAAAACCCCAGCTTGCTGGATTTTTGCGTATTTCAAAGCGACAGTAGAAAATGTCACAAATCTGTCACGTGTTCCATACGAGGATCTCAAGTGCACCATGTGGAGAAAATCAACTAGAAAGACAAGGAGCACCCCGAAAGAAGAGTTTTAACATGAGAAACGGATCTCGAGCTGGGGGCGAAACACCTATTTCCTTTTATTTTGATTTCACTGGTAGTGAATTTAACGTTTTTACCTTGCCCGAGCATGGGAGGCTTTTTGTGGCATTGCGAGAGAAGGAAAGCTGCCGTAATGCGTTTAGGGAGTCGAAAAGGGAGCTTTGGCTGGCCCAGTTGGATGCACAGATGACAATGGACACTTTTTGGACTACAGTGATTGAGCCAACCTTCAACAGTACAGATTACAAACCGCAAAAAAGATTTTGGTGGAGTACTTGATGGGTTAGATTTTAAGAGTGCTCCACCAGTGAAACGAGACGGGCCGTTCCTGAAGGAAAAGCTCTGGGAAACGGTGAGCAAATTTACCGAGGCCTTGGATAAGTGGAGCCGGTCTGGACAAAACGACCCGGAAACTTTTATTGACTTCCTTACCCGAACTGCAAGGGGACAACTGAACTCATTTTCTGAACGAATTTTCCTTTTTGTACTATCGTTGGATGCGGAATGCCATTGGTGTACAAGGAGTTCTTAGAGTTAACGACAAAAATGGTCGCAAATGTTGACGTTTGTGCATATGAGGAGGGTTTCCTGATTTGGATGAAGCAATGGATGATATTACTACCATATCATCTGGTGGGGGCAGTTCATGCGGCAAGCACAAGTCGATGGATGACCGTCTGTTGACCACAAAGCAGTTTGTTAGCTTTGTGGTAACTATTTCTGGTTTAGCGAATGTTATCAACAAGCAACAATCCGAGGCCGTGTGTGAGCGCTTCTTTAAGCAGCAAAGGGAGAGAACGCAAATTGTGCGCTATATTAATGAAACTATTCGTGCTATTCAGCACCTGCAAAATATAGAGAATGTGAGGCTGAGGAAAAAGACTGTATCGAGATATACAAGATGAATTTACAATGATTGCATGGGGAGTTCAAGGAGAGTTCACGTGGCGAAATGCGCGAGTAGTGAAACCGAGATTTTTAGTATATAATGGTTGTAGAATAGTTTGCTTTGCCGTAGCTTTCTATTTTTGGATAAAGAGCATCGGGTGGAGGTGTAATTTGAGTGCGTTCTGTTGCTTATGATTTGTAAACTGTTGAGACGCATCATATCGACACGCGCATTGATAACTGAATTGGTACCACTCGAGCGGCTGTACTGGTAGGAGTAGACGGGAGGGTGAACGTCGAGTTGGGAAGAAGAACGAATGGGGCCTGTGAACAAGGGCTTTGGAGCCTTCGAGATGATGATGGGGTGAAATGAATAATACTCTCAGTCACATACGTTCACATATCATAACTGTGCCACCACGTCAGCCCCGCAACGAAAACCTCCCTCGGCTCCTTCGGCTTTGACCATTCCAATCTCAATGTCAGATGGTTTTACCCATACCCATCCAACTCTCAATACGCTTTGTCGCCTGTGAGACATTATGAAACGCCACAAATGCACTGCCATTACTCTCCCCTGTCTCCGACCTCCACCAACAAAACTCCTTCGAATAGGGCCAAATACCTTACACAACGCATCCCAGTCTGCCTCGTCCGTGTTTCGACTCACATTACTAATATGCACAGTCGCTGAACCATACCGCAAAAAGACAACAAAATACACACATCAAAACGCAAAGCAAACGACAACCCCTTTGCGAATTACATTGATCCTTTCAGCGTTATTCAGAAACTTGCTACCTCAATACTCTAAATAAATTGTTCCTTCCAAACCCAGCCAGAAAAACATTGCCCATACTCAATTTCATGTGATGATTATTCAAAGGAAGCATTTTACAAACTCCTGAGACCCCTCCACATCAGCCCTCCTCTGAAAGACGATATTGACACTGCTATTGGGTTTACCCTGCCGATCATACAACAAACTCAAATCCTTCACCATACTCCATGCTACAAAAAAAGGCCAATCCCGTGGTGGTGACACCATCGCCCAAGTTATCGAAATTGACCTTGCCCGTCAAATCCTTATGCGAATAGACGCCATTGCCCCTATTGTAGTCTCTCTCCCGATAACTATCCACAAATTCCGTCGCCGCTGTCGAGACAGGCGACAATATCGAGTCCTGCTTACGAACATACACAGAATTGTTCAAATTCTGATGACAGACGAGACTGGCTTTCCACACGAAATATACAAATGCCCGCGGCGTTCACCACTAAAACGGAAAGACGAGGAGGATGAAAGTGTACGGCGGGGTCTCCGACGGTGATGGGACCACTTCCGATGATAGGGGCATCAAATGTGCTGAGGAGAAGATTGCCCTGGTGAGAATGTGATGATTAGTGTAACCAGCTAATCGAAAGGAGACTTCAGAAGTGTTGGAGAGCAGAGAGATGTCGATGATTTCCAGGTTCAGGAGGGACGTGATATGGGAGGCCAGCTGTAATGATACATAACATTGCAGTCCAACTGTATATCATAGAAACCCTGACATGTCTCTAGCTCCTCACCAGATCAGAGTTCTTGAGATTCCAGCGGCCAGCGGGCATTTCCAAGGGAAGATTGGTGGAAACTGTAAAATACTTATCTCAAAGTGTCTTGATTTTTGTATGATAAGTTCAAATTCCGGCTTAACCTCTGTTCTCTAGAAACATTCCTGGATATATCCTTGAATTTATCTGAAATCTATCTGAATGACTTTTACGTATTGATACTGTGGAGGAACGACTCGTGCCAACCAGTAGTCGTTATATTTCTTACCATCTTCCAGCTGTTTCTTCGAAGTCGGATACCATACCTTTTCCTTTCTATGGTATCCTATTCTGGGCCTGCTCTATTACATATAAAAGGCGCAAGCAACCGTCGGTATCTATTCACTGGCTCGCAACTGTTGTTTTGAAGCAGTAAAAAGTCGGACCTACCCAGTTCATGCACCACTGGGCCGGCCCTACCTATCGTAGACACACGACACTCGATAGGTAACAGTCGTTGCCTATCCTACCGGCCCCGACTGTTGCTCCGAAGGCGAATCACAGCTCGGACCTATTTAGTGTATACCACACTGGGCCAGCTCTACCTAACATAGATGCACGTCCGCTGATAACCAACAGTCGTTGTCCATCCTAACGGCCCCGACTGTTGCGCCGAAGGGCAAATCCATGACTCGGATCTATCAGCACTACCGCATACTGGGCCAACTCTGGTCACATATTTTTCTGCAATACCCGATTTCATATTCGGTAGTCATAGCTTGACTAAGCTTTTATGGAAGGGTTGTTTAAAAATTATTATTTAAGATAGCTATCTCTGCTAGACTAGCCATCCTCTCTCAATCAACCAATCAATCAACTCATCAACCAAACCTCAACTAATCAACAAATCAACAAGTGTCAGACGTAAATACGTTCTACCCACATTCACGAATAAGGCTAGACGTGAAAACGTCCTCAAGCTCGTTATTCGGATCTTACCAAATGGCAGATCAACCCCAGGATCCTTCGAATCCAACCCGGTCTATCAACTGGGAACTTGTTGAAGCCGACAACACCTTACAACAAAATTTGTTCGCTTCTTCTGAACATTCGATGATTTCAATCCTCGAGCTCGTGGAGAAGACCTTCGGACGCTACTCAAGGAAGAGTTCTCTATATGGGGTCTCACCAAGGCGGAAAGTCTGACCAACAGTAACATATACAAGTGCATAAGAGTGTTTATGGAAGACCACGGCCTTCGTCCCCAAACCAACATTTGAAAATTCCAATCTTCTATGCATACGCATCGTCAGTGTGATATGGCCGGAACGGGAATTCCACAATGACATAAGCGAGGCATACCAGAGGTACCATAACTTAAAACAAGGAAGGCTACAACTGGAAGTCAACACTCCTCCTCCTAGGAATATGCAAACCCCTCACCGAGAAGGTAGCAATCACCAACCGGTAAATCGCCATCTACATTTCGACCAAGAGAATGGAAACGGGGCCAGCAAAATTTATGCTTTCTATAGTCGAGACTCCTCGAAGTTTGGTGGGACTTCAAGGGAAAACATCATTATGGCTTTGACCCAATTCGACCATCTCTGCAACGTCAACAACATCCAGCAGAGCCAATGTATCTCTCTCATACACAATATGTTCCGAAATGAAGCATTGCGTTTCTAATACTCCTCTTTGCGTAACATGCAAAGCTGGGATCAATAGTACATGCATTGCAGCAACGCTATTGCAGCACAACTCGTATGCAGTCCATAGAAGACGAGGTGTCACTGCTCAACATCAATAAATTCATGATAGATTCTGCTAACGAAGGCGAAGAACTCCAGAAACTCGCAAGAAAAATTGAGGATCTTGTTACCCAGTGCTCATCTGGTCGTAACTCGGAAGAATACCAAAAACATGTGCTCTATCTTTCGGTGCGGATGAAGCCATGGGCCGCTGCCCCTAACAGCATGAATAACCAGGAAGCGATTTTAAAACGTTTCTCGACGCTTTGGACAGAGCAGAACACAGCGCCCGCATCTGTGCAACCTACAACCAGCCCATTGCACTACCGTCAAACGTTTTGTCTATCACAAATACTACTCACAGATCACAGGAACTATCTAGACAAGTACCGGCTCTCAAGTCACCATCGCAACCCCAACTGTTCATGCCACACTCCCAATACAGAGCACCACAAGAATCTTTTCAACCAGAATCTGTTGAAGTTGCTTCCTTAAGCCCAGAAAACGGATACTATCGCCTCAGCCAAACTAATGGAGCAGTCAACTGGTTCCAATCTCAAGCGCGCTATGGAAGGTATCCACATGCTCGTCACCGCAAGCACATTACCTCTTCCTCCGACGCAAAATGCTTCAATTGCGGAAGTATCGACCACGTTGAACGTCGATATACTCAACCACGTGACGCTGATCGCATCGTCAAGAATCGAATTTCATTTATGCTGCGCAACAAGACAACTAAGCAAAAAGTAATCATTTTGAAAAAGATTTTATCGGAACAATCTGAGCACATTAATTTCCTTTCAAACATGCTTTTCGATATCGTGAAAGATCCTGATGGTTTCACTAATCCCTCAGATGGTAATAAGGCAGATGAAAATGCGTATCTTGAGGAGTCACTACAAGAAACTGACGATGAGGACTCCGTTGAGGATTCAGAACAAGTGCCAGATCCCCAGTATATTCTGTTCACTCAAGCTTCCCACACAATCTTCGCAAACGTCGCCTCACACATCATCGCTTGCATTTTCTAAAGATGAAATCAACTCTAGCATCTTTGAATCTCCGATACTTGAGAACCCAACCTCGACGAAATATTTTGATTCGGTCATTAATGAAGACAATACATCAAGTAACGGTTCAAGTCGCTTCAATTTATCACACATCAATAGCTTCAGTTCTTCTGTAACCTCCAGTAGGTTCATTCCACCTGCATCTGTCGCTAACGCATTACCGCAGGATGATTCATCGTACTCACCCCGTCTATTTGGATAAGGAATATAATGCAAGTGCCGTCACCCGAGTATGCGGCAAAGGGGAAACGAACACGGAATAATTTACGTCCTTATCATGCCAATCAACGCCTCTGTAATGATACTCATTTATCCTCATCCCATGACACCAGAAATGTCATTAATATCAAGTACTGTGGCACTCATTTCTCTAACACACCTAAACCGTTCATCGGTGCGTGTCTTGATATCGGCGCACAACGATAATACATCGGAATGGCACAAGCTAAGGCTTTATACCGTCAGATGAAAAAGTAAATGAAGCTATCTTCGTCCGACTACAGCTTCAAGTTCGGCGATAGCATCTATGCTAGCCTAGGAACTGTTAATATACGTATACCGACTCCAGACGGCGCCTTCCTCGAATTGGACGTTGATGTTGTCGATTCTGACATCTCGTTTTTACTTGGACTGGATATCATGGACAAACAACGGCTTGTAGCTGACAATGTGGAAAATGTGTTGCATAGCCGTCAGTACGGCTGGAAACTACCAATAATCCGAAAATACAACCATCTATACGTTGATTGGAACATCAAGGATACTTTATTCACACGGGCGGAGCTAAGTCGATTACACAGGCATTACTAGCACCCCTCGGCTTCAAAACTATACAATCTCCTTAAGCGCATACGTCCCGTGGACACATCCCCGAGACTCTCGCAGTGTCAAAGCAGATCAGCAAGGCTTGCCAAACTTGCCAATGCTATAACAAAGGGACGCATCGTTTCCGAGTCAGTTTTCCTCCATCTGATTGTGTTATAATCATGAAATTGCTCTTGACCTCTTCTGGCTACAGGGACGCCCAGCACTTCACATCGTTGACCTCCACACCCATTTCTCTTCTGCTATATTCCTACCCGATAAGACTACCTAAGCAGTCTGTAATGCTTTCATTGCCTGCCATTCAACATACGTGGGTTACCCGGACAAAATGCGCGTGGATCAAGATATTATTTTTACTAGCAAGGAATTCGAGACACTCGCGAAGTCCGCTGGTATTCAGTTGAAGATCTCTGGCGTCCACTCTCATAATGCCTCGGGAAACGGTGAGCGCTACCATGAGCCCCTGCGAAGGATCTTCAACAAGATCACAGAAGATGTCCCCGGTGTTGACACGGCAATTGCACTCCAGCTGAGTATCAAGGCCATGAATGATACCACCGGACATAATGGGCTAGTTCCATCTCTATTGGTTTTTGGAACAATTCCTAGGTTCGATCCACACTCGACACCTTTACCAAATCATGCTGACCGCATGCGAGGTATGGACCTAGCAAGAATTGAAATGGCGGACATCAGTGGGAGCTCAGCCTCCAACGGGCATTCCGAGAGCGTGTTACATCTGCCGCTGACTTTATAGTACAAGCTGGAGATCATGTATATGTACGGCAAGAGAATTTTAAGGATTTGGAAGGGACTTAAAAAGTAACGAATGTGCAAAGCAAACAAGTCTGGGTTCAGAGACCGAATCGGGAGGCGAAATATAATATATCGAATATCATGCCAGTTCCCAAGGCAGATGGAAACTCATTATTGCACCAGATCAACTACTCAAATCTTTCTTGGCCAATTCATCACCTCCTCTCCGCATATATCTTACGGAAGTTCTTGAACCAACTGATCCTCGAAAGTCTGACCCCGCTTTGCCGAAGCAAGGGCAAAAGAAATACGTGGTATCCTAGACCGGAACATATTCGAGGTTGTACTGCGCGAGGAGCTACCGAAGGATGCCAAATATTGGGCGGGCGGTTTGGTGCTAAGCATCAAGATAAGGGCACAAAAGACGAGCTATGCAAAGCACGTTATGTTGTACAAGGTTCAAGGACAAGGAATTACACAAACTGATTCATCTGGCGACAATGCTTCGACACAGCTCTGTTCGTTTGATCATAGCCCTAGAATCTATATTTGGCTTTCGTATTTGGTCGCAAGATGTGACACAAGCGTACCTACAGTCTGCAGGCGAATTATTGCGGGATGTTTATGTCAAACCACCAGAAGAAACTGCAGCTCGACAAAAACCACCTACTGAAACTTCTCAAGCCGCTCTATGGATTGGCTGATGCGGGAGACTACTCGGGACGCCACAATTACGTCTCATCTTCGCAATGAACTCCAGATGAATCAGTGTTCACTCGACATCCGTTTGTTTTTTAAGCTCCTAGACGGCAAACTAGCAGGCCTGTCCGGGTACTACGTCGATGATAGCTTCCATGCGGGTACAGAAGACTTTCTGATCCACACAAAGCAGACGGAAGAAAGGTTTGAGTCTAAACCAAGAGAGATGGATAATTTTACATTTGCTGGAATGCAAGTGTCGACTACCTCCGGCGGTATTTGCTTGTCTCAAACCGAATATCTACGCAGAATCAAGCCGCTACCACTAGACGCTTCACTGATGGAATATCGCTCGCTACGCCAACGACTCCAATGGCTCACTCACACCCGACCTGACATCGCTTGTGCTGTAAACAAGGCTTCTCAGGTAACCGACAATTCCTTCGGTCCTCCGGCAATCACCTTTATTAACCGCATCGTACGGCAAGGATACAAGTATCCCTATCGTGGAATTCTACAACGACCATTGGATCAATCCTCCCTTTATCTACGAGTCTACAGCGACGGCAGCTTTGCCGATAACGCCGACCTATCAACTCAACTTGGATTTCTTATTTTATTGTGCGACAAACACGACCAGTGCAACATCTTACACTTTAGTACACACAAGTCTCGAAGGGTGGTCAGATCCGTTCTAGGTGGAGAAACGTTTGCTTTTGCAGACGCAATGGATTACACTCTCGCAATCAAAAGCGATATCGACAAAATTCTCAACCGGAACGTTCCCGTCCGTATGTTTACTGATTCAAAATCTCTCTTCGATGTGATTATCAAAAATACCATCACTACAGAGAAACGGTTGATGGTGGACATTAGCTCAGTCCGAGAAGCCTACGAAGAAATGAAAATCAGTGATGTGGCATGGATTCGAAGCGAGTTCAACCCTGCTGATTCTCTAACAAAGGTGAAGGAGAACTCAGTTCTCAATAGAATCATCGATGAAGGGATATGCAAGCACCCTATAGAACAATGGGTTATTCGCCGCGGAGTCTCTTTCGTCGGCTAAGATCGCAGTCCAGTATTCCTTCGAGAAGGGGGGACTGTGGAGGAACGACTCGTGCCAACCAGTAGTCGTTATATTTCTTACCATCTTCCAGCTGTTTCTTCGAAGTCGGATACCATACCTTTTCCTTTCTATGGTATCCTATACTGAGCCTGCTCTATTACATATAGAAGGCGCAAGCAACCGTCGGTATCTATTCACTGGCTCGCAACTGTTGTTTTGAAGCAGTACAAAGTCGGACCTACCCAGTTCATGCACCACTGGGCCGGCCCTACCTATCGTAGACACACGACACTCGATAGGCAACAGTCGTTGCCTATCCTACCGGCCCCGACTGTTGCTCCGAAGGCGAATCACAGCTCGGACCTATTTAGTGTATACTACACTGGGCCAGCTCTACCTAACATAGATGACGTCCGCTGATAACCAACAGTCGTTGTCCATCCTACGGCCCCGACTGTTGCGCCGAAGGGCAAATCCATGACTCGGATCTATCAGCACTACCGCATACTGGGCCAACTCTGGTCACATATTTTTCTGCAATACCCGATTTCATATTCGGTAGTCATAGCTTGACTAAGCTTTTATGGAAGGGTTGTTTAAAATTATTATTTAAGATAGCTATCTCTGCTAGACTAGCCATCCTCTCTCAATCAACCAATCAATCAACTCATCAACCAAACCTCAACTAATCAACAAATCAACAAGTGTCAGACGTAAATACGTTCTACCCACAGATACTGACTGTTTCCGAAGAAGAACCCCTGGACCAATAAGTTTCAGTGCATTACATCTCATTACATATTCTCATTTCACTACTTTACGGTACCCTCGATTAATTTAACATTCCACTGCCCAATCAATCACCAGTACGATGTCGACACGCCCCGAGAATTTCTTGTTGACCGACGATCTAAGATTAAGATAATAAAAAGTCACCTCTCTCCCCACCTACACAGAAGTAATTGCTATACAGAAAGGGCTCGTGGTGGCTTTAGCGCAGCAAGCAAACGGTTTGCCGTGGCAGAATCGCATATGTCACAGCTCAGCAGGAGTGCCCAGATATTTTATGATATTAATCTACTACAAAATGATACTGTAGCCACTACAATTAATTTTCATGGTCGCCTTACTTTACACTGCACTGTAATTTTACATGCACTGTAGAGGGGTTACAAAAAGTCAATATATAGGGCTTGCATACCGAATAGCGGAGCAAGTCCAGGACAAGAATCATCAGCCATCAGACAGAAGAAATAAACACTTGCTGCAATAAGGGGAAGCCAACCCTTTGAGCACAACGGCCAGTAGTTGTGTCAAAAATTTTAAGCTCGGCTTTTAGGGCGTACAATAGACTTGCACCATCAACCTTGCTGCGTGCTACACTTTTCATACCTTTTGGGCTGTGTTACTACAGTTATACCGTTCTGTACAATACGTACTGTATACTGTACTGTGCTGTACAGTACTACAATTCCCCAGCTATAAGAAGTCATGCAATCGCCGGCGGCGAGACAACCCCAATTTTTTTCAGTGTCCCGTCATTGCAAAAATTAGAAAAAAAAAATTGCCGTGGCCCGTCGCGCTTTTCCGTGGCCCGTCGCGGGTAAATAATAAATAAAATTTAAACTTCTTCCAAGCCCTCAATATGCTTCACATGACTCCTCCCAGCAACGCATCTTGGTGAATGGTTGGTAGGGGCAATCTCCAGTACCCCAATCGAAATTTCAAACCGTTTTTTGGGCTTATCCCATCGGTTAAAGGGATCGGCTTCAACACAACGCAGTAGGCCTACATCTTAATCACGATGCATGAATATTGCACAAACTACCCACTACCACCTACTATTACGCCAACGACCAGTCTACCACCGACCACCACTGCTGGTGCCGTCGTTCGCTGTTACTGTCGCTACTGCCGCTAGTGCTTTTTGCTGCCTATTCAGTGGTGTTGCAGGATTCACTTGTGAGTGGGCCTCCGCCACACGATAGTCTATTGCGCGATACAAAGGCTGTCGTGTGTCGTGCCTGTAACTGCTTTTTTAGGCTCAAAGGAGGGACTTGAGTTGGGCTCCGCAACACTATAGTCTACATTAATACACAGAGGCTAGTTTTTGCCGTGCATGTTACTCCAACGGGGGCTCAAGTGGTGAACTTGGACCTACAGGAGCGAAGGGCTGGTCTAATTTATTGTAAGCAACCGAAAATTCGGGTTGCTACCTAGGAAACCCTGCTCAAATTTATCGGACAGCTGTCTTGTTTTGGATGCCCTACCGGGTAACCTTTGCCCACTTTATAGGACTACCCGCTGCCTCCTAGGAAACTCCGGGAAAAATTCGATAATTCTAAGTGTTGGATGTGTGTTTTCTAGGTTCCGTTGTAAGCTCTGTAATAAGGTCTTCAGCACTCTAGGTGAAAGGGAGTTCCACTACGCCTTTAACGTACACGCTCGGGCTGCACAGTATCAGAGGAAAGAGAAGTACCCTCCGTATTGTCGTGCTTGTGAAGGGCCATTCCCATCGGTCCACGACCTTAAGCGTCACTTACGTACTTCAGCCCATGCGAACGCCGTAAGAAGAGGAAAGTCGTTGCATAAAAAACACAAAACAATTTCTGCATTTAGGTTACAAATTGTTGATTTTGCTTACACTACATTGCATTACAGTCACTACTGAGTTTTCACTCGAAAATCCCTTCCACGTGTATCAAATTGGACCCCAACACATCTCGGCTCCTCCCAACCCCTTACACACCGTTCTACATACCCCCTATGCACCTACAGTGCCCCGTTAGACCGATAATTAAATCCTGGGACGTTACCTTCACAGCTGAAAGCATTACAGTAAATGTGAAAGAAAGAAGGACGATGCAGCGGTGCCACACGCCCACAGTATCTCAATGCAGTTCTTCAGGACTACGTCTGGAAATGTAAAAACGAACAGAATTAATCTTTTCAACGGGTTATCTGCGCATGTGCAAGAAGAGACCCGAATTACATTACACTGCAATAACCTCTGAGCTAAAAAAATCAAGAACATGCCCGGTGCTGTTCTTCTGACAATATATAGTCCCGAAGACACTAACTTACATGGTTTATGAAGAGCAATGTACAATTATCAGAATGGAATCTTTACTCACAGGAAATTTCGCTTTGATCATTGAGAAGGTATCCGAATCTGTGAGGTTCCCAGGATGTAGATCCCACAATGAGAAGTTTAAAGACTTGTTCCTTGGGTCGTCAACTACATAAAAGAGTCCCCAGATAGCAAAACTCACTGCAGAAATCATTACAAGTACAATTCTAGATCGCCCAGTTACATTAGCTCTACCAATATTTATGTTACATAATGATAGACATGAAAAGTAGAGGTCCATGAAGCCAGACTGACAACAAAAGGCTCTTTTTTTATTGCCAAAGTAAAACGAAAATCTGAAGTGCATAAAGGCACTGAGGTTATTTGGAAGAAATAGCTACCAAGAAGACTTTTCGCGCTTTGAGATCTTAGTAGACGCCCAAAGACGCAGTTGCTTCACGAAATCATCAGGAAATGAAACAGAAAACAGTTCAGTAATTTGAAGAACACGAAAAATCCTAGAAATGTACTTTTGGCAAGCGTACTCTGCTATGGGTCAAACTGAAAACTTGCTTCTGCTATCTTCGGTGCATTAGTGAAGGATCTAATCGAGAGGGGTCACATTCTGTTAGCGGAGCAGAAGAACAAGGCATGCAGACCAACTGTAAACACAGGAAAAGAAATAAAGATGATCTTCAGTAGACTGCAGACTGCAGCAGAGCGAGGAGCTGCAATCGGCTAGGAAGGCCTGCAGTAAATGATAGGCATATTTGCAGCAGATGCTAGGCACGGGTAAAGTAACGGTATCCGAAGTTATGAAGCAGGTCGCGCCTTCAGAGCAAGGCATCGCGAGATAACGTTTCGGTTTCATGACTCATAAGAGGCCAACAAGATTTGGGCAGAGAACAAAGAATATGTTCAGCCTTTCCGTGGCATTATTACATAGATAGGAGAGGAAAATTATGGTTTACTTACTAACCACCACCTTATGTGGAAACTCGACGAAACTCCCTTCGAAGTTACGTACGGTAAGAAATAAAAGAGTTTCTCCTCTGCTTTAAGAAATCACGGTGTGTTTAGAAATTTAGCACTGCGTATGCTGCATCAAAGCATGTCACTGCGATTCCATATGTGTCCGCTATCAACCACCCGTCTTTTTCACAAGCCGTTTGTTCACGTGCAATTTCTTACTTTGGGAGAAACTGTGAAACGAAGCCGTAATGAAATGAAGGAAAAATCTCCGCAGCATGCTGAAAAGGGTAAGGAAATGGGTGCAGGGGAGGAGAAAGGAAAGCCGAAAGAGAAAAGGACGTTAGAAGAAAAGCAAGAAAGAGAGGTTAAAAGGAAAAGGATCCCCGAAGAAACGGAAGATTGTATAGAGAGGGTAGCACTTGACGAAGATGTTTTTTGTGTAGTTCTACGGGAGTGCTTTCGAACTTTGGGGAATTGTAAGATATATCGGGCGAAGAGGAAGTTTGGGTGTATGAAGGATCTAAAGTTACGCAGGGAGGATGGGCTGACGTCTCTCTTCTTTGATGGTTGAGACATAGCACACATCCTCTTGCCGTAGATGTAGGTTACAGAAATTAAACCAATGCCAAAATATGACTGATGATAAGAGGAATCGATCTGTTGGGGAATTACTGGTCATAATTTAAAGAAAATTAATTGCGTACATCGCATTTTCATGGCGAATCAAATGATGTGCTTCTTGTACCGATCGTTACAGAAGAAAAGAAAAAGGAGTGGTTACGCTTGGATCAGGACGAAATTAAAATTCCAAGCATTTCATGGTACCGCATCCAAGGTATAGCGGCATGAACAAAAACAATATCTTCTTTTTGAATCCCCGAGGCGTTTCGCGATTTACGAAAAATTTCGCGATGCGCCGCAAAAGCGACACTGAGAAGGCCCTCCAGATTCTTTTTCATCTGGAGGAAAAGGCATTTGAATGGTACTACGAGAAATCACGGAGGATGGAGCCCTTATCGAAGAGGCCCAGAAGTATGACGTCCTGGAAAGCATTTTTATTGTTGATTTTTCGAAGAAGATTAACCACAAGGAAAACTTTAACGAAGCCTGTGGTCGTTGAAACTGGAAATAGAGGACCCAGACGGCTCATTAAGCAATAAAGGTGCCCTAATACAGGGGGTGGGCTTCAATGATGCAGAGTCGTTCGTTTTGCTTCGGATGTCTGTCGCGGGACACCCAGAGTTGGTGCAGTTGGTGATATATCGGCTCTAGCAGACTATATTGGACTAAAAAAAGGCGATAAGACACTTTTTATCGGTCAGAAGCCACTATTTGGAACCACAGGACAAGAATCGGAAGCGCTTGTGGCTCTGAAGGAGATTCTATCGCAGCTGGATGTTCGTGAGAGGAACACGAACAGCGAAAAAAAGTCGATCAGCTCGCTGGTCAGTTCGCCGAGCTCACGTTGTTCGTGAAGAAGCAAGTGGATAAGTGCGGACCGGCGGCTCCTTTGTACGAGGACTTCAGTTGCAGCTATTGCGGGCAGAAGAGTAAGAAGAAGGAGAGCAGGGTACGGAGAGCCAAGAAAGAGACAGGCAGCTTGCATGACAATGTGAAAAATTATAGTGCGGTCGCGGAGCTTGCATCTTACCATACAGGGATGACTTTGGGCAACTTCTTCGTTGAGATCAGGACGGAAGGAACTCAGAAGAGTGGTAGGCAAGACTGCTCCAGTGACTCAATCCTCTGTACCTAAGCCGTTGGGTAGCCCTTTTCTGTTGAAAGTCGTCGCGATGAAGGCGTACGGGACGAAGACACATGCTCTGTTGGACACAAAAGCCGTCCCAAATCTGATTTCATGGGAATTTTGCAAGAAACCGGCATTATCTCCTATGGTTAAGGACCGTGACGTGACCGTCGCAGACGTGACGGTTGCCGAAGTCGCCGGTTGCCTGTTAGAGGTCCCAGTATCTTGTGGATCGTTGGTGGTGTCATTGCATTTCTTTGTAGTGCGTAACGTCCCGTTCGAATCCATTATCAAAAGTCGGACCTTGGATTCTCTGCAGGATAACCTTTACTACGGACGTCAACAGGTCAAAGTGGCGGTTGGGAAGAGGAAGGTATTTTTACCACTACTCAGCGATCCTCCCGTGGTCGGTGGGAAGCGTACTGACAGTGAGAATATGACATCCCCCACCGAATCGAAGGAAGAGCAGTTTACCGCTTCATCCTCATCGGAGTCGGTTGTCAGTGATAGCAGATCACATACTGAGCATGATATGGTGCTTGCGATACTGAACAAGGAACTTTACGAACCGGATTTGAAAGTATGCGTAGAGGATAGAGGTGAAGTGCGGAAGACGAGGATGTAGAATGGGTTTTTCTACTCGCCTTTAAGGTTAAGCATCTGGAAGGAAGGGGGCAGAGGGCACTAGTTAGGGCACTCAAGGACACTGACGCCATAGCTTGAGATATCCACTATCTCGAGACGGCTAAAGTTCCGGTGTCACACTCCTTTGAGTTCATGGAAGACAATCCGATTCACTCAAGGGCTCACCGTATGGCCCCAATGACAATTCAGTCGTGAGGACGGATCTTAACGAGCTTCTGGAAGCAGGAATTTATCACGCCTGCGAGTTCGGCCTGGTCATTCCCCGTCATTATGGCGATAAAAGAAAAATGGAAGGCCCCCTTTTTTTGTCGACTACCGCTAGCTCAATAGAGTTATGAAGCCTAGCAGTTAGCCATTGCCGAAGATCGAGGAACTCTTAGATGAAGTCGCGGTCTCTAGGGTCTTCACGGCATTGGACCTCTATTCGGGCTACTGGCAGGTGCGGATAGTGACACGGTTGGTCATTTTCAACTTTCTCTTACCCCTAAGCTTGAGCAAGTTCTCAGCTTTAAATACGTTTTTCACCCTCTTCTCAATTTATTTAGGACCTCCTTTTCTGCATTGCTTGGCAGCGATAGCGGGCGGCATGGTGCACACGATTGAAAACTACGTCCACACCTAAATTTAATGCGATGGGTTTTTTCTTTGATGTAGCTAAGTGCAATAAGCACGTAAAGTGAGCAGGATAGTGCTCCAATATTTGAGTTCCCGCCCAGAGCCTCTGAGTACTATGGGGTGGCTTTTTGTGGGTGGGTGAGAGATGATTTATTAGTGCAAACTGAGCCAAATAGATGGGAAACAGGTTAAGCTGAAGCACAGTGTCGTTGCCCATAATTTAACCCTATCCCCAAATTCATCAATTATCGAACTGTGCAAGTTGTGCAAATTTTAAATCCAAGTGATTTTTAGATTTGCACTCCGAATTTCTGAACGTCCCACGAAATCGTATTTCGGGGTCAATCAGCTCTGATATCGTTTGAACTACATTCCGGTGAATCGGGGTCCAAAAGGCCCGTACTGGATATTGGACCCAAAATTTCCCCAAAAGAATCCAATCAGAGGCCAATCAGCGTGAATTTCTCGCACTGTGCAATACAGTAATGTACAGTGCGCGAGAAATAATGTATTTTGGTGCGCTATTCGAGCACTGCCACTGTTCGAAGTTAACTGTTACCATTGCCCCGTGACAAATTCAGAGAAGCTTCCTCTTCGAATTACCCCCTGCACTTGATCTGATCGATGAGAGCATTTCATATCTATCTGAGACCTTCTCCTTTCGCACACCTCTTCTTCGCTGACTGGGAGACAACGAACAACATTTGGGGAACATAAATTTCTCAGTGGCGCGTAAAAGAATAACAGAGATATTGAGTGATATTTTGGCATCATGCCACGGGCTCCATGTCACAATCGGCGCGGTCTACTTCGGTGGAAACCCGTGGTAAGCGTCCTGAAAAGTTTACTCTCTCAAATTAGGCTCAAACGTCAGACTAAAACCAAAGCCCTATCTTTTTGCTAAATTTTTTTTTGCAGTATGGGAGCCTGAAATTGATGGAAGCCAGAAGAAAGCATTGCGGCTTAAGTTTCTTGAACCATAGAGCATAACATATTCATTTTCTATTAATTAAAATTATTCGATGCGTTACGGTCGAAGTCTTTTCGTGGATTGATTTTCATTAATTGAAGAAAATTTGCCAAACCATATTTTATGCAATTTTGATTGCAATCGTGTGACATTAAAAATAAAACAAAGTAAGTACAAAAAAAGTGAATACGATTGAATCTTACGACGAGAATACTCCAGAACCGTAGAAGGTTTTTAAGAAACAAACTTTGTTTGTCTGTTTGGAGTTCTTTTAAGTGTTTCTGGATTGATAATAAAGTAATCGATTCCATGATTATCTGCATTGAAATCTTGATTTTTTGAATTGCGCTGATCTGAAACTCTCTTATATTACAAAGAAGAAACTTTCTTTAGCGTCCTGCGAGAACTTGGAAAAGATATGTTTCCTTCTGCGGGATAGATTCATAAGTCCAGAAAATGTTGCCTCCAGAGTACGTATGCCTTCACATAAATATTGAGGTGGAAAATCAAAATAAAACCTAATCCCCTTTTCTGTAGATGTCGTTACCGAATTTATTATCATACTAGATATAGGTGCTATTGTCTAGGATATATTCTTAATCATTTCTAAAATTTAATTAGTGCTTCATATTTGATACAGGAAAGATGAATACGACAAAATAGATCAAATTAATGTAATCTAAATATCTCAGGAGGGAATTTTGGTTTGCTCGATATTCAATTGGAATTGCGTGGTCTTATTCTTTCGTTATCATATAGGAAAAATAAAAATAAATTAGATAATTCTATCACGGCCACTGTATTAAAGGAATTTATGTGCACGTAAAATGCTTAGGGGATAGCCCGACATAAAAATATCAGTTGTGAGAAAGAATCCCTGCAAAATTCTTTTAAAGACGAAGTTAATATACAATCCCGAGAATCATTGCACGAGCGTCCAGTTACAGACTAGGCGTCCTCTCTACCCTTTTAAAATGAAGATAAATGTATGAGTATGTATCTGCAATCTTGAAACTTATTGAATAAGATAGAGAGTAGGGTAAGTGAGGTTTTCAGATCGATACAATTTGCTACTTTCCCCGCAATTTTCAGGATTACCTATCGCTATCCGTACAGTATAGTAGAAATTATGCCTCATAAAATTTCTGTTAGTGATATTTCATTTGAAAAAGCGATATCCAGGCTGCTGTGGAATTACAATAATCTTAAGACCGAATCTCCAAGGAACCCGTTCTATAGATGCCAGGCAAAGAGGCCGGAATGAATGCAGATTCACGTAAAATATGCTTCAAACGGAACAGATCTGACCAACTTGAAAAGAAGTTGTCCTCTTAATAGGTAAAACAGCGCTAAAATAGAGATTTTTCGTGCGGTTTGTGTTACGAGAAATGAAAGACCATGCTAAAATTTAGAATAGTAAAAACGCAAAATTATGTGAACATATCTAATATGAAGTGTTATTCTATTCGTTTTTGGGCTCTCACCTGATGGATCGCTAAATTTTATTTGATGAAATGATATTTTTTACTGATCTGACCATACATCTGTTTCATGAGTGAGCAGTCAATTTACAAAGTTTTGAATTTACCTCTTTCCTTCCTATACTTTTTGAAATTGAGGCCCATACGCTGATATTATCTCTCTAAACTCCAAACGTATTTCATTGCCTCAAACCACAGGCAATGGTCATGCGTTTAGTTTCAATGGCGTGAAAATCTTGATAAGCGAAGAAGATACTAAATTTCGCACAGCAAACATCAAAGATGCTTTATAAAAATTACATACTGCTTCCCAGAGCCAATAATCATATATAGGCCGCAAGGTAGCATAAAAGGGATCATATAAAGGTGGTGAAATTCGAGATAGACATTTTTGTAATAGGAATCGTAATTTAGGTAAGGAAATGACAGGGCATGAGACTGTTACTGCTTTAGACCTTAAGCTAAACTATTGAGCAATCTAAGTGCCCCCATGTGTGTTTGGGAAGCAGTCGTAACTCAATCTCAAGGTTCGCAGAGAAATATGGAAGAAAACAGAGATAGTTATATTTATTGAAAGTTTGACGCCATTCCTGTGCTGAACATGTCCTGCAACAAATATTTTGTTGAATTCACCTGTATCTAGAACAAATCAAACTAATCCAGTTCGAAAAAGGAGAAATCTGAAGTTTGAAATGGTTTCTGATCGTATTCACTCGGTTTAAAAGTTCTTTTACTGTAACTTAATTTTATCGTACTCAGCTAGTGAAAGCGAATACGGCTGCTGAAAGTTCTAAAGGTAAATTGTGGAGTACAGAGGGAAAAATACAACTACATGCGCTACCGCAGAACAGAATCGCAGGCGGTTAGATAGGACGAAACCGGAATATATCGTAAAAATGTTTTCAACTAAGACTGAATAAAAGATTCTGGAGGAATTTCATTGCACTACCCTCTGAAATAAGAGAACTTTTCGGCTTTAGTAAGTTGGAAAGCAAAACAGAGGAAATTATAAATGGTGAAAGACCCAATTTCAGCCGCCTGTTCGTATTTTGACGAAATGCTTGGATATTCACGCGGTCTTTCGAGACTCTTTATTGTTTATTTCCGCCGAAAATTACAGTAGTATCCTCTTGTACCTCTACTACCCTGTAAGGACCTGCTGCTACTGGTGCAAGCTTATGTTTGCTTTCATGTTTTCCGAAATATTCCTTCCGAAGAAAGATATAAGATACCGCGGGGTACTTTACTTTGACGTGCGAAGTCTTGCGTCTAAATTACATGCTCCAGGAGCAATATGGGGCCTAATTTTCTTTTAGAGATCTTCCGAAAAGATTGCATTTCATCCTGACAGTGGCCCCTAAAGTGAATGCGGCAAGAGTGAAATAGGCTATTTTCTGGACTTTCACTATTTTAATATTTGAAACATGAAGCTTTTTGCAATTCAGCTGCGAAGCTTTGAACACATTATTTTGATCTGAAATTTGTCCCCAGCATTAGCTCACAAAACACAGCGGATGCAATTTGAAAAGCTTCGTTTGAGAATCCTCGAGTTTGGAAGCAACAAACGTACTAAGCACTACCAGTGATCCAAGATAAGTACTAATCTCAGATTTTATACCATATGAAATACTTTGTGGTATATATTGAGCTGAAAAGAATAGTCGGTGTGATAATGCAGTATTGAAAGGGATTCCATTCATATCGACGGAGCAGGAGAATAGAGAGGCAGAAAAAATTCGTTACTTCGTATGTTTATTTGATTCTACGTATTGAAATTGATAATATTTACATGCACGACGAAAAAGAATAGGGAATTCAATACATACGTGTTGATATGATGATTAGTGTAAGTGATCTTTTAACCACGCAGACGGTAATATTGTTCAGTCGTATCCTCCACCATATGATAAAGATGGTATTTTTTCTTACTACACCGCGGCTGCTGTTGAGCAAAAACCACTCAAGTGGTTAACTGGCGAGTTAAGACGATTTAATTCACTGAACAGCTATGCGATACAAAAAGTGGTTGCAGAAAACGAAAAGAGCAAGAATTTTTCCCCTATAATTATTCTAGTAACATGGGTTTCCGAATCATTTGAGATAAGAGAACCTCCAATGAAGAATAAATAACCAATGATGTCAAGGTTTCGTGTGCAAAGATGATCTTTGGTCGTCAAAAGGAGACCCGGCGGCACAATAGACAAACAAAAAGCACTGATTACTGCCTGAGTATTTATGGAAGGATAGTTCAGCGAGTTTTTCGCTGCTGTGGAATGAATTGCTACCATTAAATCGGAAATCGTTTGTCTAGCAAAGGAAACCGCATCATGTTGGTGTGAATACATACTCTGACAGAGCAATTTTGGCAGTGAAAGTAACATTCTTCCTATTTCAATAGCTGATATTAACTTTAAACTATAATTTGGACATTGAATTAGGAGGCTGAAATTTCTCTCTGATCTCAAAATGGATCGATGTTTATTCAGTAAACTCTTTGAGATGTAAAGTTTTAAAAAAAGAATATAAAAGCTTCTTAGAGAAAATAACCAACTTTCGCATTATATATACATATTATTAATCATACCAGAATTCTCAACAACATTATTAGATTTGAAGGACTGGAATCGAATTTTTCCGCCAAATCTTTTGGAGAAGTGAACATTATTTCCAGGATTTGGTTTCATATGAATTTAAACCACTATATGCCTAGATGAATTATAATTTGCATCTATATTGTTGCAATGGTTCGCAAAACAGCACTAAATTACATTAACTACTTCAATGGTGACATCGCTTGCTGAAGTTGAAAGTGACTTCTATCTTTTCCCTGATAATGGTATTTTTATTTCAATTATATACTCCGGTACTAGTACTTCTTTTCGTGAGCACAAAGTTTGAAATTAGTTCTGCTTTGAATATCGTTTTTCCAAAAATCCAGAAATATAACAAATTAATACTGAAACTGTATAATAATGCTGTTCAATACCACGAAGAAACACCTCAAGAGTTTTAAGTAATTTTTTCAAATATTTTCAGGTTCCATTTCTGTCGTTATTAGGCATCGAGATGCAAATAGAGCAAATATTTAGCAACTCTGCTGTGAAAACTGGATTTTTCATTACTTTGAATGTATTTCTAAATGTTTAATAGTGAAAGACAACAAGTTGTGTATCTTTCTTCTTGGTAAGCATACTATACTGCCATTTCTCACAGTGTGAATTCTATCATGTAAGTAAATTGAGTTTTAGTAAAAATAATCACACTTGTGGTTGCGACTAATTTTTTTTGTTTTCTAGGATTGGAGCTATACTGTGGTCCAGATCTTAATACGTTTCCACACATATTGGAATTTGACGTCAAGTTTTGCATGATAATGAGGACAATGAGAATTTTTTACTGGTTATTGCAGAACTGACATATTAATGGACCACTTGATATCGAAAACGTTGATCTATAGTCTCCTGAAATACTTTCCGAATTAGTTAGAAGCCTTGAAATCACACAGACAAAATCGTTAAAAAGGTTTAGAAGGAAATTACTAATCATGATCGGATAAAATTGCTAGTCATTCTGGAAGACAGTTAGAAAAAATATATTCTGCATTTATCAATTTTTCGATCTACGCAACATAAATAATCGACACGAATCATAATTTACCATTGTAACGTTATCAAGCTGAGTATGATAGGATTTAATTAGCTGAAGGAGGGGAAAATGTGCTCCATTTAAGTAAGTTTAGATTTGGCTCCAACGCTCGTATTTTGTTTAGATACATCGTAAATTAAGTGCTGATGAAAGTAAACAAGAATAACAGATCTACAAAAATATCGATATTATTCCAGCAAGCAGGTATTATTTGTCGTATTTTGTATATTTTTATGATGTTCTACACAGATGCAGTTGTACATAAGAGCGTTTTTTTGGAGAAATTTTTAGTAGTTAAGCTGATTTTATAGCCTTTCGTAGTGAAAAAAATTCATAGAAAAATTCTGGTTGCATTAAGACATATTGGCTGACGGTGCAAGCAGTAGGTCTAATAGACTATTAAAGGTTTCCAATAGAGTCTCAACAAGGAAATGTTTAGCGAAATGAGAAAATTTTCGCACATCAACAAAAACTTAGCCTCTGTCTATTGAAGACTCTTCTGAAAATCTCCGTACTATAAAAAGAGCTATTCCGTTTTTTCTAATTGTCAGATGACCTTAGAATATTGAGAGGAGTAGTCAGCGCAGATCAGATTCTTAGTACCAATTGCCCCAAAACTGAAATTTTAATACAGACAAAAGTGCTATTGTACTCTAATTTTTGGAACAAAGGAAGTTGAAAAGGACGAGGAAAACATCCAAGTGTCTACGTTTGCAGCTATAAGAGGTATATGTGCTGATTTATCTCAGTAGCTTAACGTAATTGGTACTCTCATGATGTAGAAAGTTGATCTTAAATTTCTGTAGTAATTGTTTGTTTAATATTAGCTTTCCCTCAATTTGATTAAACTCTAATTTATAATAATTCTATTCAGAATATGTATACTTTTCCGCTGACATTAAAGTTCACGTCAAATACTAGAAACAACAGAAAATGCCCTTGAGCGAATCTTGGGGCATGAAAATATATCAGTATATAATTTCAAGATAATTGCCAATCTCTACCAAAGAGGCTATTGTTATAGAGGTCAGAAGCAAAAATTCCACCAGACTCCCTAAAACTTCTCAGTATAGTGATAAACTTTTCGGAAATATCTAGGTGCTCGAATAACATTCCATTACACTCAGTATCTAAAGATTTACTCCCAAGAAGATATGACATCTCAATCGCCCTCATCTTTCGCCAGGGACTGTTAACGAGCACTAACAGGAACCTCTACATGTTTTTACAGGAACTAATGACGATTTACACAAAATCATTTCCAATCTTCTACTTTAGTACCCTCCTTTTCCGAAGATGACTCATGCTATGCTTCCTCGCCTTCCCGAGAAAATATAACGATGCAAATCCCTACTTTGTTCCTGGTCAGTCATGCGGCGATCATCTTCGTACTTCGTGAGCTCGAGATGCACTAAGGACAGCACTTTGATGAGGAAGGGCCTTTTTGGGTTTTTTTGTACTCACAATCTTTCATGCTACTGGGAGTACAGTTGGGTGAGCAGATAAATTCTTGAGCCCTATTTTCGGGCTTGATGTTCAGATATCTCTGTTATAATTTTGGCTATTTCCCATTTCCGATAGTATTCAATGTCTCAGTCAAATTAAAATGCCATGTTTAGCTGGGGAATCTATCCTAATTTATATTCTGTAAATAAAATTCTGTCAGATAAACTATAGGCATGAATATGAAGTGGTAACTGAATTATGGGTCATAGATTTATCCCTTTAGAAAGGAGTACCAAGATATTCCAATATAAAATAAAAAATGAGTTCACAGTGAATTTAAATTTATAAAGGAAAATTAAATCTAGAATTGTTTTTCCAAAGAGATGCAGGGATTAGTCGCTTAAGAGGAGCTAAAGTTTGGCAGCAAGGGCCAGATATTTGCAGAACGTTCCAGTTTCCTGTAGGGAAACGTAATGAAATACTGGGCTTCTCGAGAGACCTTTCATTTTTGTAGACTCATCACTTATTTGCGTGACATGCTGTACTGTGCTTCGCGTACTTCTACTATGTGCAACTGAATCCGGCTTTTGAAATAATCACGCCGCGCTCTGTGCGTTCTCTTGGAAATTTGGGGACACGGGCTGCAGAGTGGTCCGAAACCCTATGTGAACTACTAAACTATACACTTAAAAATGACCTTTTTACTACACTCAAAGCTTTTAAAGGATATAAATGAAATGCTGAACTGATTAGAGATTAGGAAGGGTATTTCCTGAGACGGTAGGGGGAGGTGACAGACTGGAGGGGTTGAAGGAAGACAGGTTCAGTACGGAATATCTCACAAGGTTGTGAAAACCCAGCCGTGATAAGCGCTCCACTCCCTATAGTTAGCAGTGACGTGATTATCATCATTGGAGATGTGGTACAGATGAGACTCGTCCACACAGGTTCATATCTCGGTAAAAAATGCAGACGTTCATTGCAAATTTTGGATGTGTAAATCGTTTGACGCATCAACTGGCGCTGCAAAAAACTTTTCCAAATCAATAATTACTTTTTCAAGTATGAGCGCATTAAAAAGGAGTCAAAGCGGCATCTAATTTATCAATCTTTTTTATCGTAAATGGTACCTTCATTTTTCTGTTAGCAGGCACCTCGCATTCTATTTCCAAACGAACATGCTTTCTTCTAAATAACTGACTCAATATTCTGCTCACCATGGACCATCCCGCCAAGGATGCGTGCATGTGCCCATACCCCCGTAGCTGTGCTAGAGTGTCCAAAGAAATTGCAATCGATGGCGTAGATTTAACCGTATCTGACTACGCATGGTCGAAGGAAACGATACTCATATTCTTCACGTTGAACAAGCTCTTCAGTTTGAATATGGTACCAGAGTCGATTCCTTTCACTGCTTCAAACTCTTGCTTCAAAGAAGGAACAGAATTGTATTTTGAATAGAATCATTTTATATAAAATTCACAATCTGCGTGCTAGAAAGTTTTTTCAACTCAGATACTCCTATATTTACAAGAATTCAGTAGGTAGATGTAACATTTATCCAGAGTAGGATATTAAAATCACATCGAAAACAATTTTGACAGGCTTTCGCACGGCTTTTTCACAGCTCGAGCTTGTTCATGTAGAAATCAGCTGCAAAATTTCACGACCTTTCCTTTTAAACAGTAATTTTTCAATCGGATTTGCTGAAGATCCCCACCATATGGACTGATATTTACTTGATGAACATACAGCCCTGTAAATTACAAGATCTGTAATACTATATTATACTATAAGGAAATATCAGAGAAGATTATCGGCTTAAACCCTTTTAAACTTCGCCTCGATGGAGCAGATGAAAATCTCTTCTTAGCTGTTGAGCAATATGCGTCTATGAACTGCATCCAATTGGAGGAAAAACAGCCATTTGCTGCCGTAAGCAGTGGCGTAGCTTTAACTTTCATGAAAATTTCGGATTCGGTGCGCATGAACAACTCTTCGCATTGAAAGCCTGGCGAGGAGTTTTGGTCAGAATCCATGGGCCACAGAAGTTGACTACATCCTTCTACAGTCGAAAAGAACTATTGGAATCATTTTACGCCTCCTTTATTATATGAAATACATCTTTTTTACCAATATTTAGTCAGAATTGCTTCGCCTTTCTCTACTGGTGTCCTATTAGGCGAGTTGAGAAAATATTCGCAATAGCTAGGCATGGTCGCTTTGCCGTTTTTACCTTATCTTCCATCCAGACCAAAAGATACTCATATTATTTCGTGTTCCAGACTTCCTGAAATGATCTCCCGATCAGTTCCCTGAACTTCCCTCACTTATTGATGGAATTTGAAGACAAATGTTCTTTACTACACTCAGGATCGCAATAATGGTTAGCTAAATGACCCAAATAGATAGGCTTTTTCTTCCTATCGTTTGTCTTTGACTCAAGTATTCCCTTACTTTCATGTATGCCTTAAGCGTTCAGACCTTCGACTGCCTCATTATTTTCAAGAGGCATTTTAGAGTCATCTTTAATGAAAAGCGATTGATCGAGAATATCTTGCAGCAAGAAAACGAAAAATGCGAATAGTTCCAGTGCAACGCATCTATAAATTTTATTCCATTCACTTGGGTTTTCCACCTAAGTTGATTGAATTTGGTGGTAGTTTCCTCCTCCATTCAGCTGGATGGGTTATTTGAGATTAAAACAGAGTCCTAAAGTAGGCTCCGATCCGTATGATCTGTACGCTCCGGTCGCATCCAAAGTGTCTCTTCGAGTTTTTCTGTATTTTCCGCTGGGATAGATCTCCATATTGAAGTTGGAATTTGTTTGGGGCCTAGTTTTACGATAAGGTTGATGAAAAGGTTTACGTGGAACAGTATATGGACTCTAATATAAAATGAAGAGCGTCGTAGGTTCGTGTTTAAATTGAGGAGGCTATCAATATATTTGGCTAAGTAAAAGTTATATGGACTTCACTCTTTGTTTTGAAGATACGTAAATGAGACTTTAAGGGGTACGTAATTGATTTGCGAGCGTTTTAAAGTTTATGGAAAAATATTTTATCACTATTCATTTTCGATGAAATAGCCTTTGTAAGTAGCCTTCCTAATCTTCTGAAGTAGTTTAAGGTAATTTTAACCACATAGTCATATATAGTGCTTGGAAAGAAGAAGCTATTCAGGTATCGTACAACTATAAGCAAACTTCTCTATTCGCACTGCGCACGCGAACTGAAGTTTTGTTCGGCCTAAATGCGCATGCGAGTCAAATTCGCCGTCCTACAGTCCTTCATGTTTCATTGATGAAACTTCTGCCCCGACATATTTAAAGACATACATATTCTGGGCGAGAGCTTTTTGAAGCGAAAAGAAAATAGTTAGTCGTTGAAAATGTAATTTTGGTAGACTTAGGTTGAAAGGAAGATAAAGAGTTGACAAAAATCAACTATAGATTTTTTTCCTATGCTCAAAGATACACCTGTCGCGTGTAAAACCCACCGCAAATCGATTTTGGGTTTAATTTCCGTAGAAGTGGAAATATTTTATTTAGAAATTACTGTGGATGTGCACGAGACTTTAGGGAGTTTTCATTTGAAAGCTGTATTTTGTGGCCATGAAAATTGTACAGACACATTTTAACTCTGAAAACAAAGCTTCTATTTTGATCGCTGAGAAGGAACAACTTTTTGCAAAAAGCAACAACATTAATGTGAAGTACAAATATGTCCGAGACCATATAAAAAACGAAGTGGTTAGAACTACGCCTATTGCGGCAAACGATCAAGTTGCTGATATTTTATCATAACCTTTGGCTGACACACACATTGTAAAACCGTCGCTCTTGCTTGCTGTTTATGTTAAAACACTTTTATCAGACGGGGAAGTTCTCTGGTCTATTCCATAATCTTTACTTCATTCAGAAGTCGACAAGTGCAAAAGGTTGACTCACTGCTTTTGATGGCAAAAAATTTTCCATTTCAAGAAATGAAACCCTCCAGTAACAGGAAATAGCATTTTCGCGAACAATTACATGGGAGATATTGGTTAATGGGCTCTCATTTCGCAGATGCGGTAAGCTACTGTTTGTACTGTATGGAGAAAGCAATTATGGTATTAATAGCTTGCAGAGAAAAATCATTCAAATTTAATTGCGAAACTAACATAATTCACTTTATGAATAACCAAACAATTTTGATTACTTTTGGTGAAAGCCTGAATTGAGTGGAACTTTAGCCACTTCGAAGTAGCTTCAATTGTAGTCCGATCGAAACAAAATGAAAAACTACCGTTGGGAATATTTGGCTGCATTTCAAGACACAAAAAAGGTAGTGCAGAGAAATAGAATGTTGTACACCACTTTTATGATTCGCTAGGCACTGTAAAATTGTGTATCAAATAGTAGTAAACCTGTTATGGATGAGGAGACTATTATTTAAGCACCGTGCTTCGGCCAGCTTATTTCTAAAAAATGAACCCCAGTGTCCCCAGGTCATCTTTCTAAAAAACCTTTGCCTTGGCCTCTTACTGTGCCCGATATAGATGGAATTGAAGATTGACAGGCATTTCAGCACGGGAGGCAGGGTCAAAGGCGCCTAGATCGGCGACGAACGGATCGCCTTGGATCCGGCGTATATACCTTAATGAGAAAGAGATGAGAACCGCCACTGTCCCTAAATTAATAAACTACCCAATTATTCCCCTTCAGTGAGAAAGAGGACCCTAGTATATTTTTTGTGGGAAAGCTGTCGCAGATAGCTTTTGCCGAGATTTAGCTGTACAGCTCACTGGTCGGTTCGAATGAGACTGCAGAGGGTCAATAAATACAGAGGTAAGAGAGTCGACGGTGTTGTGCGCGGAGGCACTACACATATCGATACCAGACTTTTACATAAATACAGGATATGCTAGCTTACAATAGGTGATAACTTTTATGTCATTATTACGATGGGTCCAGCTCACGAGTGAGGTATCCAGTTCAAGAGCAAAGGGTGCATGCTTTGGATTGAATAGGAGTTGTTTTTGGTGTCGACGGTCGGAAGGCCGAGAACCAGCGTTGTTTGTGAAAAAGGCTCTAGATTTATTCGGAAATTTTCGAAATGCTATTTTGTCCGATATAATCCAACGAAATAACACGGAAAACTTGCAATATTTGGCCAATCCGCAAAAATAATATCCAGAAGCCCTGGATATCTTTTGCGATCACCTTGATACGTATAATTCTGCTGAGGAAAATATTCTCAAAGCCAGTTTTCCCGAGATGTGGCCCCTGTAATCGACAAAATTACTAACGAAGTATTATTGTGGGGACGATAAGATATAAGATAAACAAGGAAGGATAACCAGGAGTCTAAAAGTCAGTATAGAAGGGAAATGGTCTACCACCTATGCTCAGGGGCGAGCGTTGAAGAAATTTTCTTAGGGCAGAGGTTGACTTTCAACTTTTGGACTACTTGCGTCTGCACTTGAAGTTTGCTCCTAACTTGATTGACCTTTCCTACATTAAGAAGTTCAATCAGCTTCTATATACTTTTTCGCTACCGCTAAAGTCTCAAACCAACATACTAAATACCACGAAATTCTTTAAAGGAGTCGTGTGCACG
This sequence comes from Kappaphycus alvarezii, assembly GCA_002205965.3. Lineage (NCBI taxonomy): Eukaryota > Rhodophyta > Florideophyceae > Gigartinales > Solieriaceae > Kappaphycus > Kappaphycus alvarezii. Next base: position 49,709 of record NADL03000107.1, read on the forward strand.
AGAAAGACTAATAGTAGATACTACCTGGATAAATATCTATATTTCCTCCCACAATCTCTGCCCTTGAGATCAGAGCCAAGCGATTCTTTCAAAATAATTACACCCCCAATGAAGTCTCTAAAAATTCAGTCGAACGGCCCAGAGTGATAGATAGTCTCCTCGAACATATCAAGATCCTCCAGGCTCTCCTCAAGATCCTCAAGATCCGCATTATCCACTGTAGAGGAGACCAAAACAATGATTAATCCATCAGTACCCCTTCCATCATTCACAAAAGCTTTCTCACAATAATAAACTAGTGCTTCCCACGGTTTCACCTAATCCTCTTCCCCATCTAATCCCTCGAAATGCTCCTCAGCCTCCTTATGCTCTTCATTCACCTGTACCTCCTGTACCTCTTCTTCCTCCCGGCCTAATCTGCCACTACTGCTTCCTCTAAGCAATGCCTGAATTCCCGAACACATTCCTTTTCCATTCTTCTTTAATAATCATCGTAGTTAGTTTGCCTTTTGGCAATCAAGCCAGGGTATTTATGAAACAGGGGGTTCTGACCAACTTGACGATTATGCGAGACGGGTTGAGATTGGTCATGTTGAGTAAAGAGGGTGGGCGTCGATGGAGGTGGTCATGGTAGGGTTGTGTGCCTCAACAACGGTAATATCAAATTCTAAATAGGCTAATGTCTTTGAAATTTTTCACAGCCATTGGCGAAAAATTGCGAGGCCTTGCTGTGGTTGTTAATTTGAGGGAATTAGGAGGGGGGGGAATTCCTGCTTGATAAAATATCGGATCTGAATCTGAGGACAAAGAGAATCACGAGTCAAAATATCTTATTGACCGCAAAAAAATTGGAAAGCAGCTACGTACAGTACGGGCAAAAAGAAAATCCAGGTTCGCGGCCAGCACCACTCGCGCTGGGCGTACAAAATCAGAGCTACTAATTTGGCGAGCTAACTACAGTACGGGTAGTGACACGGGGCAAATTGGCAATTTTAGTGTCGTGCGGGCTACTTTTGAACCATATTGAAGTCTTTTCGTAATTTTAGAGGGATTTAAACTTATGTACGTTGTGCCTATATAAAGTTTTGCTGGGAGGCGTCAGTCTTAGACTTTCCCAGCCCAAAGCATAAGCCACTAAAAAAGAACAAGGTACCGGACTCAAAACACCCCAACTCAAGCAATCTCACAACAATCGTAACTGCTAACATCTACTTTAACTTTCCTTAAACATTCGGTGTCCCTCGTCGGACTGCGTCACATTTTTGTATGCAAGGGCATCGTCTGGCGATACCTGGGGTTAGTTCGCTAAACTTCCTCGCTACAGAAGGAGGAGCAATTCTTGTGCTAAGTTAAGTTGGGAAACTATGTGTAAACTCCTTTCTAGTGGCATATAAGAGGTGGGCAAGTAACAGGAGGAAGAGCAAAGAGTAGGAAAATGGGCAAAAGAAGGAAACGTTAGAGAGTTTAATCGAGAAAAGTTTAGCTGGCACCGCCCGTCTTCATTCCCCACCACGAGGCCGCCGCTTGTCGGTCGCGGGCGTTGTACGCAGAAGCACCGCCCTACATAGGGCTTCCTCGCCTTCATTGAGAGCATTCTCTCAGGAGATCAGCACGCTCATTTACTCTGCCATTCAACAGAGCAGGAACGACAGTACAGGGGCATTGATTGGAAGCAGAAAGGGACACAATCGGTCAAGTCAGGTTGTACGGAGTATCTAATGAGCAAATGCATCGACGACAAGGCTGAGGAGGCCATCGAAGAGGATACCGGTGGGACAGTAGAGGAGGGCCTATCGAGCTTGTTTAGATATTTTGATTAACTGAAAAACGAGAAAAGGGAAAGAAAAAAGAAAACAATAAGTATCTCCTCCGCACTTTACGACAGGTAGCGTCATTCGATTTCTTTTTTGAAATAGGAGGACCGAAATACTCAAAGATAAAATGGAAATGGAGCAGTACAGTGAACTCGTATTCATTAGGGAAGATGCGCTTTAGGATTTCGTTCTTGAAAGAAAATAGGCGAGAAGAGTTTTGAAAAAACCATCGTCAGGGATGAACTAAGCAGGGGTTTATGGAGAGGACCGTGATGTGCGCAAATTCGCACACGAAAAAATCTAGATGAGGACCATAATTGTATACAGTATTGGAACTGGGAAGATATTTTTACAGTTTTTGAATTTGCAAGATATTTTTAATTTGGGTGAGTGTGGCAAATTCATCGGTTGATTTTTATTTTAGGACACACTGTCATAGTAGATGTCAGTACAGTTCTAGGTTGTGGGTGATACTACGAGTGACTCTGAAAGGTCTATATAATGGCCACATCAATTCCCACCCCTGGCCGATAGGTGGCTGGATGGGTATGGCACCTAGATATTTACCTTGAGGAAATATCTTCTAATGGTCTCTCTGGTTCACACGATTCCCGTGAGTGCATTTTATGGTTATTAGTCTGTTTGTTTGAAGACTTTTAGGGTAGCCAAAAGTCTATATAAGCCGAGTAAACTGCTTCCTTTAGTGGAGGTAAAGCAAGTTGGCAGACAACTTCAGGTCAAGCTCCGAGTAGTAGGAAGTTGAGATTCAACTCCAGACCCAAGAAAACTTTTTCCTAAGCTGGTCGCAGAGCATCAGTGGTAGACGCTGCCCCTTTTATACTTGCTTGTAGCTTCCTCAACTCTCTTCTATATACACTCCCTTTTGTTCGTTCAACAATACCACGGTAGCACTTTTGTCGCTCGCAACACCTCCTTCTCAGAGTAATTGGTTCCCAGGATCTCTTCCCCCGCCGATTTACCCATATCAGACCGCTTTCCTACAGAAAGAAACGGTTTTCTTACAAGGCACCTCATGCACTGCTCGCATGGCCGAGAGCGAATCGATAGTCACGAACGGTAGGTTTCAATCCTCACGTCAGACTTAGCAATGGCCGCCCGGCTCCCGGTCATGGAGCCCCGTCCTAATGGCCAACACCGCACGAGGCCAGACATCATGGCTTATAGCGATCACCGGAGGAACAGACATTTTCGATGTCATATTCGTCAATCCACTTGCTCCCTCAAACACATGGGCCCGATGTTTAAACCCCTTGGCATTTCGGAACGCCGCGAATGCGTCAAAGTTCATGAGGTACCAAAACTTTATCCCCACGCATGCCAGATTCCAGTCCCGATATCCACTATAAGCGGGTGGCACCCGGACGCATTCACGGGGCTGACAGACGTGACCTGGCACCTCGCCGTCCGAAACATGGAGACCTTTGGGGGGGGTGCGATCTTTCCATATGCAAAGACACGCTGCGGCGAAGGTTTCGTCCAACGCAGCATGCCTTACAGCTGGTCTTACACCAACCTTTTGAGATCGTCCCGCCTGACTCTGCCTCCTTTTCAGACCCTTCAATACACAGATTTGCCGCCCCTAATCTAGGAAAATTGACATCCTACTGATGTGCGCAAATTCGCACACGAAAAAATTTAGATGAGGACCATAATTGTATACAGTATTGGAACTGGGAAGATATTTTTACAGTTTTTGAATTTGCAAGATATTTTTAATTTGGGTGAGTGTGGCAAATTCATCGGTTGATTTTTTATTTTAGGACACGCTGTCATAGTGGATGTCAGTACAGTTCTAGGTTGTGGGTGATACTACGAGTGACTCTGAAAGGTCTATATAATGGCCACATCAATTCCCACCCCTGGCCGATGGGTGGCTGGCATGGGTATGGCACCTAGATATTTACCTTGAGGAAATATCTTCTAATGGTCTCTCTGGTTCACACGATTCCCGTGAATGCGTTTTATGGTATTTAGTATGTTTGATTGAGACTTTAGGATTAGCCGAAAGTCTATATAAGCTGAGTAAAGTGCTTCCTCCTTGAGAGGTCAAGCAAGTTGGCAGACAACTTCAGGTCAAGCTCCGAGTAGTAGGAAGTTGAGAGTCAACTTCAGACCCTAGAAAACTTTTTCCTAAGCTGGTCGCAGAGCATCAGTGGTAGACCCTGCCCCTTTTATACTTGCTTGTAGCCCTCTCAACTCTCTCCCATATACACTCCTTTTTATTTGTTCAACTATACCACGGTAGCACTTTTGTCGCTCGCAACACCTCCGTCTTGGGGTAGTTGGTTCTAAGTATCTCTTCTCCCGACGATTTACCCCTATCATTTGGTACTCTTGTGGAGGGGGTTGCACCCGAGGTATTCGAGTTGAGCAGTCTTAGGGAACCATTCGAGGGGATTTCTTTTCTGTAATCATGGATCTCAACGCTGCTCGTATAACGTTCACAGGGGGCAAGAATGAAGACGTTGAGGAGTTTCTCTATACATATGTCAACGTTGTGATGCGTGAGAAGAGCGATGAAGAGAAGGCCGAAAGTATCTTCGCCTATCTTCATGGTGACGCAAAGCACAAATATAAGGCCAAGTTTATCAACGGGTGGTCTCTTAACGGGAATGGGCGTAACTTCGGTGAGGTATGTGAGTGGCTTGTGAAAGAATATGCTAAGGAGGTAGAACCAGATGAGATGATTCGTACCGCCATAGAGGCCCGGCTCAACTTCGACGATTTGTTAAGCTCATTGGTATACTTGTGTGATCTCTATGAAAAGGCTGGGTTCAACGCCCAAGCCAAGTACGGAATGCTGCGTAAGGCGGCGATGGGGGATAAGCGGCTCTCCGATTTCCTCCTCATCAAGGGCCCTCACACTTTTAATGAACTGAAGGGTACCATAGTAGAATTTGTCAAAAATTCGGAGACGTTTCAGTCACTAAGTGAAATACCGAGGGAAACCCGTACATCTATGCCGATCGTGCATCCTGAAAAGAATTATCAAAGGCCAGCTACTAGCGCAGCAGCATTGGAATCAGTCAGGAGCGATGTCAAAAACTTGGAAGAAAGGTTGGAAACCCGATTCGATAATCGACTTGACATGATAACCTCGCAGTTGGAAAGCCTTACTCTTACCATTAAGAAGAACCAGTCTGGGGCCCCCAAGGCCGCAGAAGTCTGTTCCTACTGTCACAAGCCTGGACACTTTGCAAATAGGTGTCCTGATAATCCACATAGAAACACTCGTTGTGGAAAGTGCGGTCGTTACGGGCATCATGAAAGTAACTGCTGGTCTAAAGACAACAGAAGAGCAAATTTATCGGACGCGAGGAGTGAGTCAGGACCAGAGATGAAAATCTTACAAAACAGGAAGGATCAAAGGTTGGCGGATGCCGGTAACGTATCCATCGCTGAAGAAATCAGTCAAGTTAATGTGACAAAAAGGGATGGGGAAGGGAACGTTTTGTCGAAAAAACCTAGGCTAGATTATGGAATGCTGGAGCATATCCCAGCACCTGTACCTCCTCGAACCAAGAGGCTTGATCAAGTTGTTCCAGGGTGGGAAACACTTCGGCCAAGAAGACGAGAAAGAGTAAGAAATTTAAGAGTATCCCGAAGGACGTACTAGAATATGTGAAGAAGTACAATTTGGTGGCTGAGCTTGCATCGGCCCCAACTGGGATAACGTTTGGTCAACTTTTGAGGGGCGACGCAGAGGATGCGAGAAAGAACTCAAAAAAATTATCAGGTCTAATAAGTCCGCTAAGGGTAAGAAACTGTTTCTTCAATCGGCCTCGACAGCACCAAGACGTCTTAAACTAGTACCAGTCAAAGTATTGGGAATGCAAACCCAAGCTCTTTTCGATTCGGGCGCTGTTCCAAACCTTATTCAGAAACTTTGGTGACAGATTAGGTCTGAAATTATTCCAACTACTCGAAGAATAACTGTGGCGGATGGAACCGTCTCAAAATGCATGGGCACTGTTAACAAGGTTTCCGTGTTCTTTGGGGACTCTAAAGTTGATGTAGACTTTCTGTCATGCCTATCTCCCTTTCGATGCAATCATTGGCTCCTACCATGGAAAGACTAGGGACCTGCATTGACTTGGGCAACCAAATCGTTTCAGTTAATGTTGACGGCAGAAACGTGAAGATGCCCCTGGATTTCGACAAAAGCACACATCCGGAAGATCTAAGAGAGACGGACAGTGAAGATTTCACTTCTAGCTATGACAGCGAAGATTCCGAACCAACTAACACTTTCGGAAGTGAGAAAGGGTACGCTCGGGGGACAATGAACATGACATGGGACGATTATGATTCTGGGTTTGAAACAGATGAAGAATGGAATTCTAGGGTAGGTTTGACACCTGAATGTGTTTCTTTTTGCGATAATATCGAATCAAAGGACGGAATTCGGGCATGAAAGAAGATTACAATTGCACGGAAAACAAGGAATATATCGAATTCCATATCTGAAGATGTGAGCACGCCGGAAGAGGTCCTTCAAAATTTGGAGGGTGAGGATCAAGAAAAGGACCAGCGCCAAATTGGAGAAATTCAAGAAAAAGTACAGCACCTTCCACCCCCGCCTCAATGATAATATCCGACATGTTAACATCTTCCGAAGTAATTGCATGGAGCGTTTCGATTTAAGACAAGCAAGTGTACCGGTCACTCACTCATTTGAACTTACCGATACAACCAATTTACCACAGGCCTAGACGTCAACCGCCAAAATATGACCAATTTATCTCAGAGAATGTTACAAGTATGCTGGAAAATGATATCATTCGGCCAGTTTCATCCCCATGGTCATTTCCAGTCGCACCAAAGAAGGATGGAAAGCTGCGTTTTTGCGTCGATTACCGACAACTGAACCAGAGAATGATACCCGATCGATTTCCGATTCCGAATATGGAGGAAATCCTCGAGGACTTGAAGGACGGGAGATACTTCACCTCAATTGATCTTTACACTGGTTATTGGCAGATTCCATTGGATGAAAAATGCAAGGAAAAAACAACTTTTACCAGCAAAGCCGGTACATTCAGGTTCGAAGTGATGCCTTTTGGTCTCATGAATGCCCCAGCTACATTCCAAAGAATGATGAACGAGGTTTTGAAAGGACTTCCATTTGCAAGAGTTTATATCGATGATGTAGTGATATTCTCAAAAACCTTGGATCAGCACATATCGCATGTCAAGACTGTGGTGGAAAATAGCTGCGTACAGCCTGAAAATTAAGTTAAGCAAATGCTTCTTTGCGAAAACGTCTATCTATCATATCGTCGATCAAGAGGGAATTAAAGTGGATCCAGAGAAAACGAAAAAAATCAAGTTGGCACCAAGGCCCGCTTCAAAGACGGAGGTTCGAAGCTTCTTAGGACTGGCCTCATATTACAGGAGATTTATCAAAGATTTCGCCAAGACTGCAGCACCGTTACATGCCAGCACAACAAAGAACGGAAAATTTTTATGGAACAAGGAAATGCAAACCGCATTTGAAGAGCTTAAAGATAAGCTATGTGTCCCCCCAGTGCTCATGTATCCAGATTTCAAGAGACCATTTGTTGTGGAGACAGATGCCTCAGAACGGTCTTTGGGTGCCGTTTTGTCCCAAAAAGATGAAAACGGAAGACTACACCCGGTTCAATTCGCAAGTCGCACTCTGAATGATGCGGAAAGGAGATACTCAGTCTGCGAAAAAGAAGCGCTCGCTGTTGTCTTCGCACTGAAAAAGTTTCGCGTATACCTTTTATCACTCGAGAAATTTGTCTTGATAACTGATCACCAGGCACTTAAGACAGCATTCCAAAAGAAAGATGTACATCACCGCTTGGCCCGATGGCTCGACATTTTCGCAGAATATCGGTTTGAAATTGTGTATAGGCCCGGACGCAATAATCAGCCTGCCGACTACCTATCCCGCTTGAGGGATCCACTGATTCCAAATGAAAAAGCTTCCGAGAACATCGTCGGAGTTGCCGAGGTGCAAGTGCCGAACAATAACGAGTACGAAGCTAATATTGACGGACTAATTAAATTCCTGGATGGACTAGAAATGAGAAAGGTTGATATTGAACACAGAAATTGGGTACGCAGGAATCAAAAGGCTTTTACACTATGGAATGGGAAACTCTTCCGACACACGAAAGCCGGTCCTCGACTAGTGGCCCCTTTGAAAGAAAGAATGAAGATCTTGAGGACTTTTCATGATGAGTTAGGGCATTGGGATCTCGAAACAACCAAAAATTCGTTACTGAGAGATTCTGGTGGCCCAGTATCCATAAGGACGTCTATAACTTCGTGAAAAGCTGCGACAACTGTCAAAAATTCACGCCAATACGAAAGTATAAGACAACTCTAGGCTTTCCAGTTTCCGGTCTCTTTGAAACCTTTTCAATTGACTTTGCCGGCCCATTCAAGGAAACCTCTTCCGGAAACAAATATCTCCTTATAGGGGTGGAACATCTTACTGGATGGCCAATAGCAGTTGCAGTTGAGGAGGCCAATGCTGAAGTGGTCCTGAGATTCATCGAAAAAGAAATAATTGAACCGTTTGGTCTTCCAAAAAGGATCATCTCGGATAACGCACTTTGTTTTACTGCAACTTCACTGCTTCGTTTCTTGGAAGAAAAAGGTATTCAGCTAAAGACAGTTCTCGCATATGCTCCTATGTCAAACGGAAAGCGGAGAGGATGGTTGGAACCATCAAACGATCAATATCGAAAACTATGTCCGAGAATGAAATCCAGTGGGAAGATGCCTTACCAAAAGTGTTATACGGCTATCGGCGAAGAAGAGGAAGAAGTGGACGGTCACCGTTTGAGCTAATGTACGGAAGAGCTCCTAGAATGTTACAGAGAGATATGGAAACAAATGTTATCGATGAAGAGAGTAGAGAGGTCGAACTATTGGCCACCGAAAGCTGGAGATCACACCGCGCGCTAACACAGACAAGAAATAAGGATGAAGAGCCTCCAGTCCAAACTTTCTCAGTCGGCTCTAAAGTACTTGTAGCACACGGAAAAGCAATGCAACAGGCTGTGAAGTGGCCGGCTTTCCAAACAAAGTACTCGAACCCTTGCATCGTCACGGAGGAAAGACACCCGCATTATAAGCTCTGTTCAAGCTCAGGGAAGAGATCAAGGAGGGCAATCCATGCACGTCGTCTGGTCCCTTACCATCAGAGGCCTGAAGAATTCCTTCTCACACAGGACTATGCGCAACCACGAGGCATACTCATCTTTAACTATAGAATGATTCCTATGGGAGGAAAAAGGGCCTGGGAATGGATCATCTCGATTACGCGTGACTACTACGAACTCCACGTAATCATCCATTTCTACATTAATATATGCCTATGTTTTCGTACGTTGAACGGACCATTGCTACCTCAAGAAGATTTCCGACTATTGATCAGAGTTCTATTCTCATTCCAAAACGGAAGGTTCACGGAAGCAGGTCCAGAGTTTGTGGAAGTCATATATCATTACTCTATAGGAGGTATGGAATGGTAGCTATCGGAGACTTGTCGCAAACATATCTGAACATTATCCGTCCAGTTTACGTATTTCTCAAGAACAACCAAGATGTGCGACTGAGAGGTTACAGCTTGCCCCCTGATATGGAATATCGACTGGTCCCATATCCTCTATGGGAACCTTACGTTGCTCCGCTCAGAAATACAACCTCAGCCGAAGACCAGGATCCTCCCGAGGCCGTGATGATGATACGAGCTGGACCATCAAGTGATCGGGGCGGATCATCGAAGAGGGCAAGGCGTCGGGAGCAGCGAGGAAGATCGCCAAGAAGATCGCCTCAAACACCGCCTAGTCTCCCAGGGGGAAACTATGCATCCTTAATTATTGGACGGCTACCAATTAGACGTTGGCTTCGCGAAATGACAGAGGACCCACGAGAAGCAGAAGTAATTTCCTTTTTTGCAATTAGTATTTGCATGTGCTTCCAGACCATTCACGGGGCGCACCTTACTCGTGAGGACTCAGTCCTTATGTTGCGAGTTTTTTTCTCCTTCAGATACCCGTTTCTGGACCCGTTGCCAGAAAAGTTTGCATACTACGTTTATTACCTCACATTTGGAAGGTTTGGAGAAGTGAAACGGGAGGAGCTCATTAGAGAACACTATGAAACCATACGCCGAATCTACGAAACTCTTGACCAAGGAGATGAGCCGGTCATCGCACGGTACACACTCTCTCATCATATTGGAAATGAGCTACTACCATATCCTTATAGTGAACCCTATACTCTCCCTGATGAATGGATAGAACTCCCACAAGAACAACAAGAGCAGTGACGAGCCGGGACGTTCGTCTTGAGCGGGAGGGCGTGATGTGCGCAAATTCGCACACGAAAAAATTTAGATGAGGACCATAATTGTATACAGTATTGGAACTGGGAAGATATTTTTACAGTTTTTGAATTTGCAAGATATTTTTAATTTGGGTGAGTGTGGCAAATTCATCGGTTGATTTTTTATTTTAGGACACGCTGTCATAGTGGATGTCAGTACAGTTCTAGGTTGTGGGTGATACTACGAGTGACTCTGAAAGGTCTATATAATGGCCACATCAATTCCCACCCCTGGCCGATGGGTGGCTGGCATGGGTATGGCACCTAGATATTTACCTTGAGGAAATATCTTCTAATGGTCTCTCTGGTTCACACGATTCCCGTGAATGCGTTTTATGGTATTTAGTATGTTTGATTGAGACTTTAGGATTAGCCGAAAGGTCTATATAAGCTGAGTAAAGTGCTTCCTCCTTGAGAGGTCAAGCAAGTTGGCAGACAACTTCAGGTCAAGCTCCGAGTAGTAGGAAGTTGAGAGTCAACTTCAGACCCTAGAAAACTTTTTCCTAAGCTGGTCGCAGAGCATCAGTGGTAGACCCTGCCCCTTTTATACTTGCTTGTAGCCCTCTCAACTCTCTCCCATATACACTCCTTTTTATTTGTTCAACTATACCACGGTAGCACTTTTGTCGCTCGCAACACCTCCGTCTTGGGGTAGTTGGTTCTAAGTATCTCTTCTCCCGACGATTTACCCTAATCACCTACCTCACTTATCAGTGAAGCACCCCAAATTTCCTCCCCCCTCTAAGAGAATGGCGTCCGAAAGCTTTTCCCGTTGTCACGGCGCTGGCAAGGGCTGTCGCAAATAGAGCCATGGAGCATTTCTCGAGGGCGAGATCAATTCTTTTGCAACGGCACGCCGCACTACTGGTTTCCTTGAACGCGGCTAGTTTGCTATTCTTTGTTACACAACGCCTTCCTCACATAGTAATCAGCCCTCCAAGCCCCCACAGCAAACACACCCCCGATCCCCTCTTTCCAATTATTAAACTAACCTTTTTCCCCACTGTATCCTCTAATGCAACCACTGTACCGTAGATTTCCGCAGCAAAGACAGCACAATATTTATATTGACTACCTAATAAGAGGCCTTCTACGGGCTGTGAAGCATTTCAGACGGTTTGCGGTAGTGTTACCTCAATGAAGACACCTTAGAGGAATGAATCGCTTCGCACTTTTCCTGGGATCTTCTCCGCGGCCCAATTATTTAAGCATCTTTTCAAGAAACGGGTCCCCTCCCAAGCAGCCCTTTCTGTAAGTGTTGAAGGCATACGAATTTAATCAAACAAGAAGCAGTACTTACAGTGGAAGCGGAATTCTGTACGCCCATGTGCCCTGCGGAGCAATAACATTAGTGGGTCCGCCGGCCAGGCGCCACTATCTTGGTTTCTTCGGAACGCGTCGATGATGCCATCTGGTCGAACTGCAGCATCTACGAAACGAGACGTGTCCATCTTGAGTAATCAAAGAACGGCGAGTCAAACTGCCATGTGAAGCAGGGTTATGCATAGCAGCACCATCCAAACGCTCAACTCCTCTCCTCGTCGACAAAGTACCAAACCGCCGTTGTTGTCCTCCTATTTCCCTAACGAAAACATTGACTGCAGTGGACCTTGAAAGTTTGTAGTGTTTATCATGATCGCACTCAACAAGCCCTGGTACCGAAATGCTCTTCCCCGGTCGGTGATATCAAAACTTCCCGTACTTCCGACCCACAAATGTGGACCGGATTAAGTCGCTTGAAACAACACGAAATCTAAGGTCGACCCTCCGAGTGCAGATGAAACTACAGGCACATTGAAGACTCATTTGCAATCAGAGTCAGTGAAGCATGAGGATCCTTGAGAGCCATCAGTGGCACAGAGCAACAGCAGGGGAGGGCGATGGACGAGTACAGACACAACAGCTTTGGCTTTCATCTCTGCAAGGCATAACAGAACAGGCAAGATCGTTTCTGGGCGACGGCTGCACTGGGCTCGAGCGCGGGACGTTGGAACGCAGTCGCAGCGATTAAGACGTTGGACAGAATAGTGAGAGGAAAATGGAAAAGGGTGAGAAGAATCAGGAGGAGAGTGGGGATGGTTTGGGTCGCAGTCATTGGAAAGGGTAAGAGGACGGCCGATGTTAAAGATGAGCGTCTGAGGATGGCGATGAGTGATAGCGAAAAGAAGTGTAATTATCAGGATAATTCGGTTAAGAACAAGTAACAGTTTGAGATCAGGAAGGCCGCAGATCTGATGGCATTCAAACTCCTTGGGCACCGTTGAATTGGTGGACGAAACATGCTGTTCTGCTCAAGTTCTATTTCGAATGCTCTTTGCCGTTTGTATTGCTTGCTGCGTTGTTGACGCCCTTTGATGATTACATAGTCTTTTAGGTAAGATGCAGACGAACAGTAGACCATGGCTATGATGACATACATAAATGGGAACTGGTTGAAGACAGCAAGAATACAGTAAAAGGGGCCAAATTGCCGGAGGAGGGTAATGGGTTTGCTACCGACTGGTGTATCAATTTGATGAATGCTTCGAACTTGCATTCAAATTAGTGGCAGGATCTGCGATAATCTAATGTGCTGGTTCAAAATATCCCGGAGCAATTTGCTCTTCCATCCCTATCGAGCAATTTGATAGACTTCCATGTAAGGCTAACCTTCTTTGGAATAATAATCACCATCAATCAAGATTTTGAATAGATTTTCTTCTGCAATCGTTTTAACTCTTCAACAGGAAATGCATGACAGCAGCGTTTGCAGAAAAACTGCAAGGTGAACGCATTAAACTTCCTTCCCAGGGTACATGGAGTCAACTGAAAGGCCGGAGGAAAAGACGTATTGGTTCCTCTGAGGAAACTGAAAGGTTCATACTGTACCTGTACAGTACTTTATTGTTTTACAGTGCATACAGTACAGTATAATAAACTATATTACAGAAGATTTCCACGGTTTTTTATCATACTGTACAGTATGATATCGAATTTCAAACAACTGCTCATTTCCGAAAGCGTCGAGAGTTCCAACTTCGTTTGTCTAGGCACTTACAGTATGCCGCATCACGTCGAAACTTCCACTCCCACCAAGAGATCCACGACTGCTCTACGCGCTTTGCCTACTGCTTTGCAAAGAATCCACGCCGTCCACACCAAGAATGCTGTTCGCACATTATAATATTTCCTCCGCCTTGAGCCACTGCTTGTATTATGCATCGTGCCACATGGTTGAGTGCAAGCTCATACGACTCATAACCTTTGTACCCTCGCAGTAAACCCATCCACTTCCTTTGGGAAATGATGACGTCTGCTATCTTTTGTGTTACACAACGCCTTCCAAACAAACTGCCCTTATCTCAGCCCTCCGAGCTCCCGCAGCAAGCAAACCCTCTATTTTCCTTCCTTTGGGGAATGACTCCACTTTCCAACCTTCCACGGCGGTCTTTTACGGATTATAGGATGGTAGATCTTTGCGAGTTGTTCAGTATGGCACAGAAGCGTGCGGGAGGTATTCAGAAATTAATTACGAGTGCAGGCGGCGGTTGGAAACCTGTCCGCGTCTGCATCACTTGGAGACTACACGCGAAACGGGTAACGAAGTCGAGAGACTCTTGTTGAACTGTTGAGGGGAGGAAACGCGACGAGAAGCAAGCGAAGGAAGCAAGGCGGTGGAAGAAACCCGGGCCGTCGTTGCCAAGGCGCCACAGATATCAATCCCGACAGGAGAGAGGAGGATATCGTTTGGTCGCAGTAGAGAGCGTAGTTCTTCCCCATTACTGTGTCAGCACACCTTTTGAGTCGATTGTAGTTGACTGGAAAACTTTAAGTTGATCGAATATATCTTCCAACAGTAAAAACCCCCCAAACTTTTCCCTTTCCAATCTCAAAAACTTCCCTGGTTTTCTGCTTTCCGAATGCTTGTAGTAATCACACCGCTTAACCATTGCATTTCCAAAAATTGACCTATCTTAACTGTCCTCATTTTGTCGTGAGACTCGAGAGGGTGCTTCACTCTTTACAGGCATTGGCAGCTGTTTCCCAAGAGGAAGGGAGCGCATCTTTGCATTTAGACGAGCAGGAGGGGGTGCTCTTACAAGACTAGCGTGAGGCTATCCGTGAGACACAGTGCATTGGACGAGACGGCTGCCGCAGATTGTTTTCTCGTGTTTCTCCCCTGAGAAACCTGTGGTACTCTTTGCAAATTCAAGTTACTACGCATATCCAGTGCATCATCTGTAGCAGAGATAAACATTAATTTTCCGTCTTAGCTAACATGGAGTCCTGCGCGGCCAGACACACCTATGACAAGCAACTGTTTCAATAAGGAAAACTATTCAGGTGGTGGCCGTCAAGCACTCATCTAATACATAGACCTGCCCCCCCTTGTCTTCGGAAATAGCCGTCCTACATCCCTAATCAGTAAAGCTCCCGAGTTTCCCTCCCCCACTTTCCAGGCCTGACCCTAAATATAAATTTCTGCACTGGAAACAGCTAACTATGTCTTTCAAATGTTAAAACAAACGCGAATCACATACTGTACATGTCCACTGCCGTACAAGTTGAGTGGATACTGTATTAGCCTGCTTTCCTCCCGCGTTCCCCCAAATCTTCCCCTCTCAGCAATCATACTGTACCAGTTGGTAGCCGTTTCGTCCATTGCAGTAGGTCTCACGATTGGCATTCGCTAGTCTTGTAAATGTGTGTTAAAGTGTTTCCTCCTACTATCTATGTTTGCGTAGATATGCCTCCTTCCTCTCTGGAAACGGCCGTCAAACCCCGTATCTCAAGGCAGTTACGCGCTCAAATTCCCCCATTTAAGTTAACTAACCCCAAACTTCTCTCATTGGATTGAAAGCCAAAACGTCCCCTTTCTCTACACGGCTATCGGACATCATTCTTTACAGACTCTATCTAGTTAAAACGTTTACCACACACCGGGGGAATTGCCGAACCGCACCTTTCAAATATGAAAGAACCAAATCGATCATTTTTCTCTATCTAGTTGCAGACTTGTTAACAGGTTTAGTCAATCGCAGCCGATTAGAGGGGGTATCCCTTCTAACGGGGCAAGCTCTTTTCCCTTGTGCTTCAACTCATCGCTCTGAAGATCAAAGAATTATCGTCTGTACTCGGCGTCAAGAGGATACAGTGCTGGACACTGCTTTCGGAGTTGTGGTATCATGACGACGGCTCCATTGCAGCCAAACGCGAGTCCATACTTGCCATATGTAAGGAAGTTGGGATTGTCGCCCTCGTCGAGCATCCGCTCCTCTACCAGATTCCCAATTGGTCTGTGCGTTCGGAGTCCTCCGCGTTACGAATGGATAAATACATTTCCGCTGCCTATGGGCTTCACAGTACTGATTTCACCGCAGACGTTATTCTTGCCCACCCTCCGCACGCCGCCACATCTTGCCAAATAAAGTTGCCGCAGGCGCTACCGCGACACTCGCAGAGCGGGAGAACCATTGTCATTACAGCAATTACTGCGACCAAAACGATACCCTCCTCTCCCCTGTCGGGATTGATATCTATGGCGCCTTGGGCGACGACGGCCAGGGTTTCTTCCACCGCCTTGCTTCCTTCGCTACTTCTCGTCGCGGTTCCTCCCCTCAACAGCTCAACAAGGGCTTCGCGACTTTGTTACCCATTTTGCGTGTAGTCTCAAGTGATGCAGGCGCGACAGGTTTCCACCCGCCTCTTTCACTCGTAATTAATTTCAGCAGGCCATCCGCACACTTCTGTGCCATACTGTACATCTCGTAAAGATCTACCACCACGGCCATACTCAAAAGCGATCGAGGTTCTCTCTTCCCCTGAGGCCAAACATCGCGGCCTTCATCTGGCGGCGTCGAAATGCAAGGTGTGGTAGCCCGCTGCCCTTTCTGCTTCGGTTCAGCGCATACCCCCCTGATACGAGAGGGAACTATGGTTTAAATGGGGGGAAAATTTGGGTCATTTTAATGCATGGAAGATGTGGTCGGTTATATCCACGCGGCTAATGCTTTATGGTTTAAATGTGCCTGTCGGTTCCCAGGCGTGCACGGAACAGCACATCCTGGATCATGTACAATGCCTCGAGCCTTTTCTACATGCCGTTTTGGACATTGAAGACGCACAGGCCTCATTTCTTTTACTTCGTAATTGCTTTGAGTCTTCGAAGTGAGCTACCTTCGGAACGGAGCGGAAAATCTTACAAGTTCTAGCACAAAAGTGTGCCGAGAGTATTCAGAGATCAACTACGCAGTCAGGCGGCGGGGTGGAAACCTGTCGCGCCTACATCTCAAGGAGGCTGAACCCAAAGCGAATAACGAGTCGCAAAGTTCCTGCTGAGGGGAGGAACCACGACTTCCTCCTGCGAGTTTTGCCGCCCTCCTGCTCATGAAAAGGGGATGAATATTTCGACGGCCTAATCGAAAGTTGTGTCCATACACTGGCGGGTGGAGTGCTCGACTGGGCAATATTCAAGGAGCTACAGTTACCCGTCAAATTGCTCGAGAAGAAATAGGCATCCCTGGAATCAGTCCACCTCTGCGAAGGACACTGCGGCCGCTTCGTTTCTTGCATTTGTTGCAGCTTCGCACCATCTACGCACTAATTTTTTGCCCGCCCTCCGCTCAACATCTGACGCAATACGAGGATTCTATCACTGCCTCTAAACATGGAGCGGCTCTTGCCGATCCTCGGACGACTTCCGTCCGGCAAATTCTGCTCCTTCAACCCGACATCACAAAGAGACGACTTGGTCTTTACTATTTGAAAGGTGCTGTGTAAAAATTAAATGAGATGCGTAGATCCAAATAGATGATTTCAAATAAAAAGGTACTAAAATTACCTGAATAGGACTGACAATAATAATAAATAGGAAACCAATATTAATTGATAGCTGATCGACGGGAATAGTTTGATGGCCATGGCTGCTAAAATTTTCTAACAGCCCATGACTATTTATGCTGTAGATCTGAGTAGAAAAGCTGCAAAGATGTATCCAGCAATATAATAATTTTTGTAGACCAATTCTGATCAGTAATAATTATAGAATAACTTTACAGGTTAGCATAATCCCAATAACAATTTGACGGAAATATAATTCCAGTATTTATTACTGTAGAATTTACAAAACCAACTGACAGACATAAAATTGCTTCACGTGTAATACATATGAAACATGGGCCAGTGAAAATAGATAAAATTATTCATCGATGATTCACAATAAGTATATATTGTAGCCTCTGATAAAATATTGTTTCCACAATTGATCATTACTGTATTCGACATGGAAAATAAATCAAATAGTTTTCTAAAACTTGTAAATAGTTTTCAATTTTCATACTCCTTACCCTTTGAAAAATATGAATGGTGTATATTATTATCCTGTTGACCGAAATGAATTGCGAGATAAAATTTTTGTTCATATCCATGGTTATAGATCCATCCACTGAAAATTTGTTCATATCCATGTTTATAGATCCATCAAATAGAAGTAAATTTAGGGTATCGAATACCGGACTATCCTTTTTGTCAACGGGTCAGAAGGATTAATCGAGTCATGTACCCAGATTACTTTCCTAATTTTGTTTGTTTCGAGATTTTAATTTATCAATTGCACATATGCTTTGATGGACTTGTCTTCAGGTACAAGAAATGTGAAAAAAGAGCTGAATAAATCCTTTGAGTCCACAGAATCATGTAAGGTGTAAGGAACATTGATATTGAATATTTTACTGTTACTACTGCAATAATTTTCCTTCTTCAATATTTTCACCAGCTTCCAGAATTCCACCATTTGGAATGGATTTAACGGGAAATAGAGATAAATTTGAATGACAATGAATTGTTTGATCTATTGAATTGAAATTTAGAAACCATCAGGAGTCCAGCAACACAGCTAAGCTGCATATTTGTAGGTCCGGCTGGTATTCCTGCATCAGAAAAACAAGGATTGATAATTCAAAATTTCCAGAATGTTCAGGGCGACGATATTACTTGTAGAACCAAACGGTTCAAATTTTGTATCATTGAAGATTGAATAGATAAATCAAGAATCAAGGGATTTGATCTTTTTTGTTTAAAAAACTTGCTGTAAAAACAGATATTTGAGAAGCAATCATACCCAAATAGCCAATTGACCGATTCAATGAATTAAAGAGAATTTTATCGAATGAAATAATTTTTTGGCTTCGCTGTTTGCGTCTATTTCTAGATACTATATGAGGTTCGAGTCCATTTAGTTTTTCGTTTGCTGATACATTAATTTCGCAATCATCAAACTGAGTAATTTTAAATCCATTGAAGTAAAAAGATCTGGGAGTGTCTACGATTGTACCAAGCTTTGTAAAATTTCCAAAGTTCTTGAAAAATGTCGCTTTAATTTTATCCGGTCTAGAAATAAGAATTTCATCAACCGACTTCACCACAAGCAGTAAAAAGTACCCTTCGATGACAGAAAAATAATTGAGAAATACAAACCGCCGATTTAAAAACAAGATAAAATGTATTATTCGAATGTATCAGCCATTTAGCATTCTCATTGACTAGAAATATGAAGCAGCCAAAAATAACCAATAAAAAATTTTACCGTACATTCTCGAAAAGGTTTTACATAAAAATCCCGTAGTGCTGATCCTGATTACATAAATGCCGACTTGACATAAACTTTGGATAAATTCCATTTCAAAATTGTTGTGATTGATAAAATAATTCTAATTTCTCTGGGTTAACAAGATTAAGAATCAGTTTAATAAGTTTTTTCCTTTTCTTCGTTTCCGTGTGGTGCTATCCTCGCTTCGCAATAATATTTCCACCTTACAAAATTTTAATTTTTTGCAATACATGACATCATATGACATTTGCACGGGAGGAATTTTGAAGACGTTTATTTCTCAGCACTGAAGAAATTTTTTCTTCAGTGCTGCACGCATTAGATATAATATGAGATATAATTTCAGATGCTTGATGTAGTAGACATTCCTTAGATGCAAATATTTCATAATAAGACTCCAAATCGTTTTGTTCGAACGACTTCAATTCTGTTCCGGCAGAAATTAGATTTCATGAGCATTAATTCCATCTTTTCGTCCATCGGAATTTGTACTACATGTTCAGGAATAATGGAATTATTTTCGGAATCTGTAAGTAGGTGTTCGGAATATAACTGTTCATCAAATCTAAAGTGTTTTCATTTATCTCAAATCCAATCTTACCCTTTCGCGTAATATCTAGATTTATGGATTTCGGAGATATATTCTGACTAATATGTTCATCACAATAGTTTTATTCATTTAAATTTTCCATTTCGTTGGCATCAATTTCCTTAATGTCACCGGAAAATTCATCCACAGAATTATCAATAGACTGGTCCATTAAATCATTTGCTTTTTATTTAGTGTGCAAGTCCATTTTATGAAACAGAATGGCGGTCATAATCTATTGCTGCATTAGTACACCTTCCGTTTGACCCAGGGAGTGTAACGAATAGAGTTTTTTGAGTTTTAATACTAGTTTGGGAGATGATCATAGTCCTATTTTGCTGTTTGATACATGTATGAATACCTCCACAATATCACCAATATTGATAGTTATATCGTTCACGGACTTCGATTTGAGGATGACATTTAATTTCCTTTTCGCAATCAGTTTATTATGCGAATTACGTAAATCCTTTTGGTAGAGCTCAGGGACCAGAATTATCGATAGGATTCGTGTGTCCTGTAGTAAGTTTGCAAGAAGAAACAACATCATTACCATATAAATCATTTGATACGGATTCACTTGTAGGGGAGGGTCCGGTCTTAGACAGAACCATATCGCGGAACTGCTCAGGTCTCCGTCTTCATTGGGCCCGTCAGGTTTCCTACCAGCGCTCACCCGTATCGTTAACATTCTGGCCTCCGGACGTGTCCCAGCCGCTCTCTCCCTTGGATATCTGGTGCGCCCCTCACCCCGTTGGCCAAGAAGACAGGACTCCCCGACCCATAGCCGTTGTGAAACGCTTCGTAGATTGGTCGGCAGCTGCTTGATGAAACGAGCTACGAGAAAGGCTGCCAACTATCTCCAACCGCTGCAACTGGGCATCGCCACAAGGGCCGGGACCGACACCATCGTCCACAGTGTCCGTAGGGTTGTCGACAAGTTTGGGACTAGCTCTGAGTACGCTTTGCTCATAGTCGACCTCAAAAAAGCTTTTAACCTGTGCAGCAGAACCGCTTTTCTGGACGCCGTCAAACGCCTATTCCCGAATTGCTGCCATGGGTCTCGTACTGTTACGCAAACGAGCCAGGGTACTTGTAGTCCGGCCCCCAAATCACTAGCAGCATGAGAGGAACACAGCAAGGGGACAACCTCGGTGGACTTCTATTTGACCTTGTCCTGCACCCTGTCGTACTTAAGATCCAGGACCTACTACGATCGGGTAACCAGGAAGACGACACCGTGGGTAACTTGCTGCTCCATCTATGGTACCATGATGATGGGTACATCATCGCGCGCCACGACCAAATCGCCCGCGCCGTCGGAATACTCTCATCCATCGACGCCACCAGCAGGGGACTACAACTATCCCTGCCCGAATGCAGGGTCTGGTGGCCTACAGCCGCCGGCGTCCGTTCAATGCTTATACTCGAAGGAGCTGACGCAAGAATATAGCGAGGGTACACGTGTTTTAAACGCCCCCGTCGGTTCCTCGGACTGGACGAACAAATTATTCACCACTCACGTCCAGACCCTCGAACCGTTCCTCGAAGCTGTCATAGACATTAACAATACGCAAGTGGCTTTTCAGCTTTTGCGCAATTGCTTCGGGGTATGCAAGATAGGATACCTCCTTCGTGTGGTGCCACCCTCTTGCACGGCGGAGGGCGCCGCTTTTGACGCCATGATAGAGCGATGTCTCCGGACACTCGCCGGAGGAGTACTGGACTCGGATATATTCCGAGAACTCCAACTACCGGTGAAACCCCAGGACCCTAAGAAACCCACCCTCGGTTTAGGGTTCACATCGGCGAAAAGCATCGCGGGGACCGCTTTCCTTGCCTCCAGCGCAGCTGCCAACAGGCTGGCCACCGGTATCTTGCCGGCATTCATCACGGATCTTGTTACGTACAATGATGCCGTGCGCGCCCACCGAATATGGTCGATCTCCTGCCTGCCCTCACGACTCCTACCCTTTAGTGTATTTTGCTCAAGCAAAACCCCTCCGCAAAAGATACTAACAGAAGTTCAAGAACAGATACCTCTCGGCGACCAACGAAGGCAAGCTTTCCGGGCTTCTATGGGCCTTCCCGGCGCAAAGGAATGGGTCTATTGTGCTCCGTGCCCGGCCTCAAGACCAATATTGACGCCCGTGAGTTCTCAGTGTGGCTCCTGTACAACCTCCAAGTCCCGCTCTTCGCCCCAGACACGCCGTGCCCACGCCCAAACTGCCCTGAGGTCCTCGACGCCACGGGGATCACCTCATGCACTGCCTGCATGGTGGGCACCGCACCCGACGACACGACCGTCAAGTCGTCCTCCTCGCCCAAGACCTCCAGAAGGCAGCCCGTCATCCGGCTATTGAGCGGCGACAGGGGCTTCACCGCACAAGGCCGGATATCGAGGCAATGGGTAGCAACGGAGGAACGGACATTTTGACGTCACGTTCGTCAATAATCTTGCGCCCTCCAATGGTAGGGTGCGTACTTTCAACGCACTCACCTCCCTCAACGCAGCCATCTCCGCCAAACGTAGAAGGTATGAACCACTGCTCGCGACTGCCACTAGAGGAGGCTTGTGCCTATCCCAATATCCACCCTTGGAGGCTGGCAACCAGACGCGTACGCGGTGCTAACCGATGTCACGCGGAACGTGGCCGTTCGAGCGATGGAGACTTACGGGATGGTTAGAGCGGTGCTTACCCAAAGGAACGCTGCGGCGGTCGTCGTGTCCAACGCGGCATGCCTGCTCGCCGGCATTGAGCCGGCCCTGTAAGGAAGGTCATGTACTGTAGTGTTACCCATCAGCGACGACTTATCCCGCATAACGCATTAGCCGCGTGGATATAACCGACCGCATCTTCCATGCATTAAAATAACCCAAAAATTTCCCTCCCCTTGTAGAACCGTCACAGAATTTTGAACGAATATAAATGTCTCGCAATATTTCGTGTTTCGACTAAATTGAATTTTTATTATGTCTGCGGGAGCCAATAGGACAAAAGTAAATTTCCTTTCTTTCAAGATAAGTTTTGAAAATATTATTGTCAAATGCGTGGTCTCCTATAAAATTTTAAAGGGCCCAAAATGGCGTTATCCATAAATTTTGGAAGGAATTAATACAATTTTTCATTTTAAGGAGGGCATTATAGTTCCAACAGAAAACATGGTAAATGAGTTTATAATATGAACAATATCCAAGCTTTAATAAAAAAGTGATCAACATATACCGATTCATTAAGAACAAGAGATAACGAACGCATGGATACTGCGCGAGGCGAAGTATTTTTTTTTGGTGATATCGCAAAATTTGTATGAATCAATAATACTTGATTGATATTTTTGGGTTCATCGTTCCATACAGAATTTCTCTGTAATAATAATTTTATGTAATCATAATTTGAGCGCCCACATACATGTTTTTGGAACTTATTAACTATTTTATCTTTCTGAGCCAGAGATTTTGGTGTACAAATATTATTTGTACACCCAAAAAAAAACAAACAAAAAAAAATACAAATATTATTGAAACAAATTGCAGATACAACTTAATTTCCAAATCCATCAAATTTTATAAATTTGTTTCCAGGTACATAAAAATGATGACTATGATCCACTTATGTAACGCATTCCATTAAATTTTCGTTTGACATGAATTCGATACGAGAGCCCTTCATATGAATAATATTGGTTTTTTTTGTAAAATTTGTTCCGATAACCCATTGCAATGATCTACTAAAAATTTATGAAATATTTTAGCTTCATTTACATTGTCATAAATAGCGGATAAATATAAAGAAATGAGCAATTATTCTTTTCTCATTTGAATTGGCGCCATATCCAAATTTTAAGAAGGGTGTATCATGTACAGAATCAGAGAGATCATCCAGAGTTCCATCCAAATCGGGGATAATAAATTTTGAAAGTATTCTGAGCTCAGCAATACCCACCCCACTGTACTTTGCTCCGTAGTCAAGCAACGAAACTGGATATAACTTGTAATATTGGGAATCAAGTACTGTTTTAACGATGTGAAATGTTGCTGAACCAGTTTCTTTCTTTTGTTTAGAATTTTCCATGTTTTCTTTTTACAAGAAGAACTTTGAAAATAATTTTCCTATCCTTGCCCTCATCTTTTTCGTAGGCCTAAGTTTCAATTTCCCCACATCGGTCACAAATGGATTATCCATTTAATGCAGCAAATTATTCGGTTGTAGTTTATGCCTAGTTTTGCCCTATATGGTTTCTTTTCTTGAAATGAGATTGATTTGATGATGTATATTTTTGCGAAATTCCATGTATTTGGCTTGAGTTTTGAGGCTTATCAAGTGCCCGAATAATCAATAATATTTACAATATTAAATTAATTCGAGAAATTTCGCCTCTTCTCTATATCTGTTTCTTCATAATGCCTGGGAGAAGCTACAGCCAGGATAGATACGCGCTGATTGGATTAAATGTTTGAATTTGGCAACAGAAAACTTGATACTAATTCTCCAGGTAGTTTCAAAGAACAAATGCAAGAATGGAATATGGAAATTTGCGCAAGAAAACGTGATTCAAAATATTAAAATACACATTATCGCCTCGAGTAGTGTGTAGTAGTTCTAGGAAGTTTTTTAATATATCTGATATTGATGATAGAGGTTCCATCTTATAAATAACGTTAAAAATCGCTAATGAAACATGTTCAGTCTGAATTTTTGCATCTGTAATATTCTGAAAAATGTAAAGAGCCGTCGATTTAATTAAGATTGAAGAAATAGATCTTGGATCTCCTTAATAACCTAATTAGAATTTGATTCCGGAAATAAATCATGTACAGGTTTCCATTTTTGAACAACATCGAAATAATTTTCTTGACAACCTTTACCGTCCGTCCATGGAGCAGTCCGAATATCCCATGAAGATTTTGGCCCTTAAGAGAGGTTAATACGATCCTTGGCACATAAATGTAGAAATTAAGTGAGATGCGTAGATACCAAAAAATTCCAAATAAAAAGAGACTTAACTTACCCGAGTAGGACTAAGAATAATGATAAATAGGAAAAAAAATATTATTGATAGCTGATCGGCGAGGATAGTTCGATTGACCGAGACCTGCTAAAATGTTCTAACAGCTTAAGAATATTTATATTTTATCATCAGAGTGAACTGCTTACAAAGATGATTCTAGCGGTATAATAATTTTTGTAGACCAAATTAATGCTCAGTAATAAGTTAAGAATAATTCTCCGCGTGAGAATTAATCCAAATTATAATTTGAAAGAAGTATAATTATAGTTATATATTGTAGAATTTACAAACCAGCTGACAGACAAAAATTGCTTCAAATATAATACAGTATGAAACATGGACCAGAAAAAAATATATAATTATTCATCAATGATTCAAATTAAATATGTATTGTTGGTCTCTGGTAAAATATTGTTCCACAATTGATCATCACTGTATTCGATGTGGAAACAAATTTAATAGTTTCTCAATCTTTGGCACCTTTTCCAGCGCTACCGTTGCGCAGTGCCCTTCAAACGCCTCTAATCTTTGATCACCACTGAGTCGATTGTTGTTGTCTGGAAACTTTAGATTAGACGTATATATTTTCCAACAGTAAAAAAACCCTAAATTTCCCTAATGAAGTCCTGGCCTTAAATTTTGACCGCCTCTTCCAATTTTTCTCGGCCGCAGATCGAGCTCGTCTTTTCTCCGTCCGTGAACCCTCTTCCAGTTCTGATTTCTCTATACGCCCCCGCCCCCACCGCGGGACGTACATTCCCTCTTCCGGTTGGATCGTCAGCATGTCCCTTCGTCTTGAAATTACGCAACTTCTTGGTACTGAACGCACCCCTTGCGCTCCAAATGGTCCAAAGCAGTCGCGGAAGTTCTCGATCCGCACGGTATGCATGCTATTACATGCAAATACGAGGACGGCCAACAGCGTCGACATAACGTTCTACGCAATGCTATCCAACGCTTCTACAAAGAAGCTGTGCGCCTCGGCGGTTGTTGAATTCCCGCAACCCTCTTCTGCCTTACGTATGGACGTGTACCTACCCGGTGCTGCCGGCCTAGAACACCACGATACACCTGTGGACGTCACCGTGGCACATCCTCACGGCCAGTCACAGGTCTCCTAGAGAGCTCGCTGCGGAGGCACTGCCGCTATCCCCGCAGAACGTGCGCGTTATTGAGGTCTGTCGCAGCCATGATATACTCCTACTTCCCTTCGGCGTTGACGTTTACAGGGCGATAGCCAACGAAAGTTTCGGTTCCTTCCGCCTTCTCGCCGCCCACGCCGTCTTACTTCGTAATTCTTACCAAAGCAGGAAATCAACGACTTCACTACGCGATTTGCTTTCTGTTTGAGACGTGTGCAGCCCGTCAGATTCTGACACGCCGTCTGTCTGATTAAATTTTGCAATTTAACCAACCCCTGTGCTGATGAGTGCATCCTTCATCATTAAAGATTTCTCATCTGGAATATCGAATATGTCTTCCAATAATAAAAACACCCATACCTTCCCACATGTGAACCATTATATAAAACTCGTCTCATGAAATTCTTTCAATATAGACGTAAGGACGTCAGATGTCAAACAAGATATCATTGCTACCCTGTTGCGCTGCGAATTGCACATTAAAAATAATTGATTTTGCTTCTAAAAATTGTGATGCGGAGTCAGCTGCGCATTGGGGTCTGAAAGCGTACTACTTTTAAGGCTCTTCAGCGAGAATACCATTCGTGTTACTGCATTTTCATGAACACGGCTGAAAAATTGAGGTCGAAAGCCACAATTTGAAACTTTAATTTTTGAAACGCCCACAGCAACTTTCCAGTCGCAGTTTCATAGCATGCCTATTTTCATCGTAATATTTTCTCTGCTGTCACCAAACCGCACATTTTAACAGGAATTTCTCCCCATGCTCCACTCCCAGTAAACTATCCCAAACGTCCTCCCCATTTTTGATGCCTGCTTTTACTATTGTAAGATAGATCGAATATGTCTGTCAATAGTAGAAACAACCAAAAATTCCTCACATTTTTGAGATCGAGAGTCTGCATCAAAATATACACTCTCATCGCACCAAGAGAGTTCAGACACCCACCCTATTCCAATTCACTGTAGCTACAACGCCACAACTGGAACGAGACGGGATATGGCAAAATTTTCAACTAACTAACTAGAGTAGTGATTTTGATGAGGGCCAGTCGCAGATAAAAAGTGAGAAAATACGCCAAGAGCGCGAAGTTTTAACGAGAGGATATTGTACGGGAAGCGAGCGCCCTAGGGAACGTGGAACTTCGAAATAAAGAGGCCAACAGGGCGGAGCGCAACTAATAAAAGTACTAAAACTTCAATAAACTGAAAAGAGCCGTCTCAATGATTGAAAATCTATAACATTATGCGGCAAAAAAAGGTATCCTGGAGAGCGGCTTCGAGAGAAATCTGCTCACAGAACGGCCTCGTCTGCTCTGTTCATCACAAATGGGACAACTAAATGTTTAATTAACAGCAAAACGGCTTCCTGCGTCAAATTACTGATTTTTTTCATCAAAGACGATGTATTGTAGCTTTGCTGAACGTGTATAAACGAGAAAAATTTTTGCATAAAGTTTACCCCGCTTCCGTTGAAAGGCAAGAATTTTACCGCTACCTTTCCGTTTTCCTCATGTCGCATCAACTGTAATCAGCCTCAGAAAGACTGTCAGAACTGTAAGCGAGCTGAACTGTACAGCCCCTTCACTTGATCCTGTTCGTTTCATAAGCAATCATATTTTAGCTTTTTGGCCACATTTAGGGGAATAAGAGCACATGATAAACATGGTAAAACGTTCAGCGCACGGCAGGCGAATAGAAAGGGGTACACTGCATATGCCATTGCTGATGCCCTCTTGCGAGTCACACTAGCCACAATAGTCCGGTGTAGAGGCGAGAAACAGTCAATTAACGTCTCACCTCTAATACGTTCTCTGCTTGAAGGAAGAGGCGGACAGAGTTTGGAAGAACTAGTGATCACCGCACACCGGGGTTATGGTAGTGTGAAGCTTATCAGAGAGTTGCTGTTTCATGGAATAGGTTCCATACTAATAATGCCCTATCATCAATTACGGTTACATACTTGAGTGGGCTGTTCGATTTTTAGTTGCCTGCGAAACGACATTGAAGAATGGACAGGAAGCGAGACGTAAGAACTAAGTACAGGAAATCAAGGGATCCACGACGATGGCAGTGAAGAGACGAGAGGCAAATCATTTAGACAGAGGTATTTCATTTTTCATTCAAGATAATCCTAACGCTGGTTCACAAGCTTTCTATGCCTGGAAAATGTAAAACAGACAGCAATACAAGTAGCCGGAAAGCAACTGCAGTTGCGGTTCTTGTTCGTGGCACTACGCACCACAGTAACATTATTCAAACGTTTAACTCTGTACCATCATTTAGTTCGCAGAGTATCGAAACTTGGGTAGTAATCTCATGAACTGAGCGGGTGGAACACCCCATGTTCAGTCGGGACAATGATGGTCAACTAGTTGCACCGAGTCCTGATTCCGTTACTAGAAAGGACATTATCGAATGATAGTTAAAATCTAAATTAATTTTCTAACAATTTGTCGGCGCTGTGTCGATTGGTTCACCCTGAGGCAATTTTGCTTAACAGCTACTGTGGCAGGCGAAATTATTCTGAATGAATACTCAGTGATAATCTGTCTTGCTATGAATGAGAAAGAGAGTACATATTGTATTCCGTGTGAAACTCTGACAATTTCATATGCAATTTGTTTCAATATCTAGATCTACGGAGCCCATGATGCGTGGATCGACCAAAAAGGATGCCGTTTTTTCTGCGTTGTCCAGCAAACTATTTGTTGTATCAGTTTACCATAGCGGCTTATTGGCCAAGTCGGACGACCAGTGGTTAGTGTGCTCACTAGATAGTGCCGCAGTTACTAATTTTGACTTCCTAAACTTTGCATATTGCATGGAATCGACTGCGCAAAAGATTGAAATGCTTGGGATGAAGACTAGTGTGGCTAAATCAGCCATCGAAAGAGCACTTGAACTTGCTACTGTGGATACAAGAACATGCCGAGTTATAGATCAATATTTCAACAAGCATATACCCGAATAGCATGTAGGAAAGCTCCTTCATCAAACGTTTGTTTTTTCGGTCGATGATGCGATCCAAGTTTCCGCTCCAGAGACTGGAATTTTGTACACAGTGGTTCTTGAATGCACAAATAATGCAATTTCTGTATGCAAGCAGGCATTAAAGGGACTTTGTAGTACTGTGCTATCTTGGGCACATGGAGAGATTTCGACAGCCTCTTTTTGCCGATACAGAAAAGAAATCTGTGCTTCTAGACCACTAACCCTTCTACATTATAGTAAACTACTTTGTTAAAGAGAATGGGCCTTTTTATTGCCTGTAAATATTTGAAAACGGAGCTAAAATATTTCATTCCAATACTAAAAGCAGTGTGGATGGTAGTTCTCAGGCCAGAGCAATTCTGACCTTTTAGACCTCACCCTTCGCATACGAACATAAGTTCATCTCACGAACTCTGAAAAAGATTGCCGTCAATGCATTCATTACCTGGTGAATATCGTGAAGCAATTGATTTTGGAATCAAAGGAAGCTTTTGGGGGAATACATTGCTTTCACAATAGTCTGAACACTTTATAGTCGCTTATAGAATATGTTCTGGATACCTCTTGAGAACTAATTTGTTACGCTGATCAACTTGAACGACCATCCTAAGAGACATGATCTGAGATTAAAGAACACTTAAAAAGTGATAATTAGAGTATCGAGATTGTGCGACTGAAGTCGTCGGCAAGTAGACGCCGGAAAAAACGACTGTTGTTTCTCAATTCTACAGATGTTGTTAAATTCAGTCTGAATGTCTCTCCTCACACTCAAAGGCAGTTGCCTGGCGTAGAAAAGTACTTTCTTCTCTTTGTAATCTCAGTAATGAGGTCACGGACTACATGCATGTGTACAACTTTAGGTGTGCACTTATGAGCTGGAACGCATGCAAGGCAATGCAAAAGCTGCTGCTCAATTTGGCATGAGCTTGAAAGACTGGGAAGCTTTGTAAAGAGTGGTTCTTTTAGCTCAAACAGACGAATATCCAGGTCTGCTAAGTAACAACATGGAGAGTCCTACTGGGCCTCTAAGGACGCGGAGGTTACTTGATGTGGGCAGAAATGAATTAGCAAATTAAGGTGCATTGATTGAGAATCCTAGTGCACAGTTGACTGCTCATCTGAGATTTGAGTCTAGAATAACCCTTTCTTAATCTGAATTAAGATCTCCGCCATTAACTCAGAATTAAATCTTTTCACTTTCTGCATTCACAAAACCCTTGAAGCATTTTCTCTCCTATTTATGATCTATGAAGAGCGAGAGGGCATATTTTATTCCAAAGCTGTGGTCATTTCAAAAATTTTCGCACTTAACTGACCACAAGAAATTCTAGGAGGAATAGTTTGAAATTAAACCATTCAACATATTAGTTTACCATTTCAATAAGATTTTTGCTTCGGTACACTTTATAAGGCCTTTTTTGTCAGACTCCATACATGTCTTGTAGATCCTGCGATGAATTTTGGATACAAGCTCATAGGACTCCAAGTCGTCGCACCCATAGGAGAAAGCCGCAATCTTATTTCAGTGGAAACGTTTGATTGTTTTACTCTTGGAAGATATATTAGATCTATCCTAAAGATTCCCAGACAACCGCAATTGACTGAATACCATTTAATCCCTATTATATTTTCAAACAGGAGAGGAAAAATCAAGTTTGTCAAACAACATGTGGATATAGCCCTCACGAAACATCTTTTTTAATTTACATCATGCTGATTCTACAAGCCATTATGTCATGAATCCTTGCTGATCTTATCTGACATGGATTTTTATCCTCGAAGAAGAAATAGAATAATACCAAATAATGACTTAGGGATTAAAATCCCTTAGAAAATATCATAAAATTCATGCAAAGCTTTCCTCCTGTAACAAGATAATACAAGAAACAATGAAACTGCTTATGTACCAGACTTAAAAAGTGGGATTGTTCCAAACAAACAGAATCAATGCAACTTATCTCCCAACTTCCAAATTCTCTCCTATAGGAAGCAGCCTAGTCAGCTTATACAGACTTTTTGGATAACCCTAAAGTCTCAAAAAAGCATTTTAAGTACCATCAAATGAATAAAAGGGAATTTGTGGCAGAAAAAGACTAACAGTAGATAACAGCAGGATAAAAATATAGATATACTCCCCACAATCCTCGACCTTCAGATCAAGGCCAACATTTCCTCCAAATACCCATACCACCAGTGCACTCCCTAATTTTTCATCAAACGGTCCAGAGTGACAGATATACTCCTAAACCACGTCAAGATCCTCTAATACAACCTCATGATCCTAAAACTTTGCTCCGTACGCAGTAACGGAGTCAAATTTGAGTCTGAGATTACGACTACTCCCTCACTCTCCCCCTAGGGTTTCCCACCAGTCTTTCCGAAGGATGCTCCCAATTCTATTCCTTTTATGATCCCTCCACTCGGCTCTTGCCTCCTATTCCTCCAACTCTTTCTCTGTCTCATCGGCCTGCTCGAAGCAGTGAAGTTGGACACATTACCTAACGCAGGCCCGGTCTATCCTTCTGCGTCAGTCGTCGTAGTCAGTTGGCCTATTGGTCATCGGATGGCGAGCTCTAGATTCCTTGCAATGATGAGGAACGGGCGGAAGATGGTCGTCTTGAGGTCAAAAAAGGGTGTAATCCGAAGGCGGGGTCGATGGCAAATCTGTTTCTTCAACAACGTCGCTATCGAACTTTAGAATAGGGCAATGTTTTCGAAAACTTTCAATGCCTTGGGCAGAATAAATTTCGCTGCTTTGAATTTGCATGCATTCAGGGCAATAATAATTAGTCTGCTTGATAAACTATCGAAATCGGATTTGGGTGACGAATCGGATCTCGAGAAGAAAGAATTCTTTTTGAAAAAGGACCAATTGTTTAAACCTAAAAATAGAGAGTAGAGTCATACAGTAATTTTGATTCATAAAGGAAAAGGATTGTGGGATTTCTTTTTTATTGAAAGAGAAGGTAGGACGATAGTTTTGAAAAAAAAAAAGGTCCATAATGGATCTACGGATGAAGAGAAAAGTAATTTGCGGAAAGTACCAGTTTCGTATTGAAACCTACCGTATGATCTGAATTAGCATTTGAATGGTACTATACTATAATTGTGTACATGGTAGAATGGGTCATTTTGGGTTATTTCAATGTATAGGGGGAACTGGGACCTTCGTGATAGGGGTAAATCGTCGGGAGAAGAGATACTTAGAACCAACTACCCAAAGACGGAGGTGTTGCGAGCGACAAAAGTGCTACCGTGGTATATTTGAACAAATAAAAAGGAGTGTATATGGGAGAGAGTTGAGAGGCCTACAAGCAAGCATAAAAGGGGCAGCGTCTACCACTGATGCTCTGCGACCAGCTTAGGAAAAAGTTTTCTTGGGTCTGAAGTTGACTCTCAACTTCCTACTACTCGGAGCTTGACCTGAAGTTGTCTGCCAACTTGCTTGACCTCCACTAAAGGAAGCAGTTTACTCGGCTTATATAGACCTTTGGATACCCTAAAAGTCTTCAAACAAACAGACTAATAACCATAAAATGCATTCACGGGAATCGTGTGAACCAGAGAGACCATTAGAAGATATTTCCGCAAGGTAAATATCTAGGTGCCATACCCATGCCAGCCACCCATCGGCCAGGGGTGGGAATTGATGTGGCCATTATATAGACCTTTCAGAGTCACTCGTAGTATCACCCACAACCTAGAACTGTACTGACATCCACTATGACAGCGTGTCCTAAAATAAAAAATCAACCGATGAATTTGCCACACTCACCCAAATTAAAAATATCTTGAAAATTCAAAAACTGTAAAAATATCTTCCCAGTTCCAATACTGTATACAATTATGGTCCTCATCTAGATTTTTTCGTGTGCGAATTTGCGCACATCACTTTTTTAAAGATTTTATTGGACTGCGCCTACTCCAGCGAAGGGGACGGAGGAAAGTTTCCCTGCTGAAATTTCGGCAAGCCGAGAAATCAAAGGGTTCAAAAACTCCAGGTATAAGTGATGTGCTTACAGAAAGCGACGACGACAGCGACGCATTCTCGAAGTGAGCGATGATGAGTAACAACAGTAGGACAGCAACAGCTGTGACCCATCGCTTGCTGTGACGAAGACAACAATGATTGAGTGCGGCAGGACATTGGTGAGCCTGATCGAGGAGGACGACCTTCCTTGCACGCTTTTCCCAGATCGACCCAACGTGCGGTGGGGGCGAGGAATAGCAATCTCTTCAGAGCAGCAAAAACCAAAATCGACACCACAAAGGCTCCGGAGCGAGGACGGGGGATCTGTAAGACCTGCTTAGGCTTAATTACTCGGCGCCCGAGCACAGGATGCCCGGGCGCCGAGCGAGGTGAAACAAATATTGAAGAAGACCAGTCGTAGAGGTTGAAACAGAGAGAAAGGTGGGGTGGTACAGACAGTACAGGATAAGTGTAAGGTAAAGGTTTGGGTGTTTTACTTTTGGAAGATGTATACAATGTATCCCATACGGATACGTGTAATGTATGGAAGATGTGGTCGGTCGTATCCACGCCGCTAGTACGTTGTACGCGATAAGTCGTCACTGATGGGTAACACTAAATAAAATTCCTTACAGGTCCGGCAGCGTGCCTTTAGGTAAACACCGCTCTAACCTTCCCATAGGTCTCCATCGCTCGAACGGCCACGTTCCGCACGACATCGGTTAGCATCGCGTACTAGAATGCATTACGCGGATAGGAAAGGCCAAGCATATTTTTGAGCAATGGCATTGTACGAAAAAAGTATCGCGTAACGACATAATGCTCACCCCGGAGTACAGTCATCAGATGTATGCACTGGAATATCCCCAATTCTTCTATTCAATGGGAGTCCCTTCCGTTTCGAAATGCACAGCCAAATGTCGGGTTCCTATGTTCTTCACACAAGCCAAGGGTTTGGGTGATTTACTGTTGGAAGATATATTCGATCTGTACACACATGTTATATCGCCGTCGACATTACTATTGCCTATCCATCTGTTCGCCATCACATCTCGCCGAGTACAGTTACCGCAGGCGTTGCCACGACATTCGCAGAGCGCGAGAAACATCGTCATTACCGCGATGACTGCCACCAAAACGATATCCTCCTTTCCCCCGTCGAGTTTGATATCTATGGCGCCTTGAGTGACGAGGGCCAGCAGCTTTTCCGACGCCCCGCTTCCCTCGGTGCTTCCCTTCGTGGTTCTACTCCTCAGCAGGAACGTCGCCACTTCGTTACCCGCTTTGAGTTTAGCCTCCACGCGATGCATGCGCGACAGGTTCCACCCGCCGCCTGCCTGCGTAGTTGATCTCCTCTACGCACACGTTCGTGTCTTAGAAATCGTGAAGATTTTCCGTTTCCGTTTCGCATCTGGTGATGTCACTATGTATAGTGTCTATTGGACCGTTGTCCTCATATGAGGACTACTTTTAGCACTTCCTTTTCAATACAAAATTTTTTTACCTCAGCGCATTTCTTGTCCCTCCGCATTAGTTCATGAGTGTAGATGGCCGATCAAAACAAACTTTTCAAGATTGTTGACCTCGGTGAAGGCTAGACCAGTTTTCCCTCACCAGCTTCCGCTCTTTGCAAGAAGTTGTGAAAACGACTTCATTTTGGAAGGTAAAATAGTTCGTATTATCGTGGGGGGTTTCAGAAACGAGGGCGCATGTACAGTAAAAATTACTGTACTGTAATTAAACAAAAAACCTTTTTTCCAGTAAAAATTTCGGGCTTTCAAAACATTTTCCTCTTCAAAATGTAACGGAAATTGTCCTCATATGAGGACAAAGTGCCTCATATGAGGACAGTGCGTGGTCGGATAGACACTAGATACCACTCTCCACTTCAGGAGTAAGTGGGATGGTTTAATGCGTGTGATGTGAAGGTTGAGAGTCGTACGAACTTGTTTGGTTCATACCAGTTCAAATACTGGACAACATTTGTGTGATTATGCAGTACCCGTATGTCGAACCAGATGCTACGCATATGGATCGATTTGGTTCTTGAATTTTTGGAAGGTGCGGTTCGGCTATCCCCGGTGTACGATTGGGCAGATTGCTTTTTGATTTTGCTGTATGGTTGTCGAGAAAATTGCTCAGAGGGGGCGTGTCCTATGGCATCAGTCGCCACTGTATGCTACGTGTTCAGAATAATAGGTAGTGAAACTTCTGCGCCTAAATGGCTGGCTCAAAACCTGTCAGCAGGCATGACATGCTAATTAAAAAATGGAAGAAGAAAGCCACTGAGAGTTGATTAATTTAGTAGTCTTTCCAAAATTGATAAACAAGTTTCAAAACTTGGCACCCTTTGTCAAGTTGGCATATTATTCCTGTGCCTCCCAGTCAACTACTTGACATAATCTCAATTTCAGCATTACTCTAATGAGACCCATTCCTAATTCCATGACAATCGATGAGGTGGAAATTGCTGCTTAGTCCTTTTTAGGTATATCGATAGCATGAATGGCCTAGATGCATTGTAAAGGGCTTCACTTGAGAAGTGCAAGGTTTTGAAGCAGTCGTGAATCAGGCTACTGCCTTCCTCGAGTAGCATTTCGAAAGTCCCACAGCCTATGGTTCCATTCATAACCCAGCCATTCTCTGCACATCACAACTCCCGTTGAGTCTCCATAACGCCTTCAGTATTCCCCTTCTACCCTTTCCCACACAGCGTCATATTCCATATTCTTCTTATCCGTTGGATTTGTTAACCTAAATCCCATCTTTCTCATATACGGGACCCAATCTCGATGCAAATCATTCACCACACCCTCATATTTCTTATCCTCCACCCCGGCAAATAAGTCTCCGATTGAATCCTCTCCACCTTTCTCAAATTCCTCTGACTTGCACTCTGAATAACCTGCAAATCAAACCCCTGCGTATCTGTCTGCAAAAACGCAATCCTCACCCGCGAAAGGCACAGCCTAACACCGCATCCAGACTCAACACGGGCACAAAATCCATGCCCCAGGACCGGGCCCAAAGTTCTCACTCGGGTCAAACATAGTTAATTTCCATACGGCAGCTTCCCTTGCGGGCGTTTCACAGTGGACAAGCTAGAGGAAAGACCCTGCCTGTTGTAATGATGAAACACGGAAAAGGAATGGCGCGCGGGGCACCGGCAATGGCGCAATTGATGACGAAAAATCGGTTGAGTAAGGCGGGGTCCTTTTGGAATTTCTCTCGCAGAAAATGGCGATGGCGACGTTGGCTTCAATGGCTAGGACGGCAGTGGTTGGGTTTGGGGGACGAATGGGGGTGTGTTGGGACCGATATTGATGTGTACGGCTTTAATTGAGGGGTGGAATTGGAACGGGGACGGGGGACAAGGCACGGAGGGCTTGAATAGGGAGGGGGACTGGAGCAACAAGGGATGAGAAGAAAGGGAATGAGCACGTGACAATGAAAAGGATGGAGGGACGTGGTTTTGGGGAAGTCATGGTGGCAGTTGTGGCGGCGGTAGTGAGTTGATCGGCTGAGTGGATGGGTATCAAGGCAGAATGAAAGTGTGGTTGGCATAGTAGGAGGTTGCGATGTTGGGGGAAGGCGAGGGCTTTAATGCGGATGGATGGAGGAATGCACTGTCGGCACGCTTCTTTCTCTAGGGAATGTTCAACTGGTGGCAGTCACATCTGTGAACGAGTTGATGCTGTTACTGTCGGTGGTTTTTTCAATGCTCGTGTGATCAGTATTGTAGAACGTAAGTACTGTACAGTACATATTTCGGATTGCAGCATCTACAGTACTGTACAGTACAGTACTGTACACCAAATCCTAATTCAAGTGTTATTGATGTCTTACGTACAGTACAGTACAGTACAGTACACTACTGCATATTACTTCTCCAGCATGTCAACAGTTTGCTAATCGTTTTCCTTGAAATTGTAAGTTTTTATGATGAAGTTTAGTTTGGATACAAAATTCGGTAAAAAGTTATTTTTTGGATTACCTTAGTACATCTTTCACAATAGAAGGCTTACAAAAATGAGTTCGGGTTTTCGACGTTTTCCATTAATCGATTACACCTGTAAGGTGTAATACGGAAAGTACTAACTCAGCCATTTCATTTTTCAGTTGGAGAGGGTGCTTTACGAAGTCGGAAACTTTAGCTGCCAGATATTTGGCGCCAGTTTGTGGTCACCGCCACCATTCTGACACACCTCAAACCAAGGATGGCCTCGCTTACCAAAGATAATGCACCATTCATGCGATAACACCACTTGTGTTATTACACCAGCGCTCAAACGACCGATTCAACTTCTACAGCATCCACTGCGACAAAAAAAGAGACGTATTCGCTTCTCTAATGCGTGGGACATTCTGCTTCTCAAAGCAGTAAGTGCGGTTGACGCCCATCTTGCACCGCACGGTGAAGCTCAAAATAGATTTGAAGAGGCTCTTAGCCTGTTCAAGTCATCCGTACCGGCTGGCGCTTTGCAGCTATAGCGCAGCCGACTTGGAAAACGTTAAACGCTTTAAAAAGATAATAGGCCACCGCGAAGCGGTCAAAAAGAATAGAATCGCCTCTGGTATCATTGAAGTGAGAGGGGAGAGAGAGACACTGCTGGATGATTTGATGTTGGAGGTTGACGAATGGGAGGAGGCAAAGAGAGCTGAACGTGATGAAGGACGGAACTGGACAGACGCCTTCTGAAAGCTGGGGAGGATCTAAGGGCACGTGCACTATCAAGACTTCGGCCGAGTGGTAGCTCGGATACTGGCGTAACGAGAATGGTGGTGAAGAGAACGATTCTCCAAGACTGCGAAAGAGGAAAAGCGTGCGAATCCGCCAGACTCTGACGGAGAGGAGGTCAACTTGATAAGCGAGCATATCAAGTCACGAAAGGAATTGAGGAAAAACGGTTGAATATAGAGGAAAGGGGCTAGAATTGGAGGTCCAAAAAAGAACGAGAAGTGACTCGTTTGGAACGTGCTCATGAGAATGAGGCTAAACGCATCGCGGTGGATGAGAAACGGGTTGAGCCTCGAAGAGCGTCATTAGCCATTGATAGTGAAAGCGAAAAGGCGCTATTGCGAGTTAAGGAAGTCCTATCCATCCTAGGAGCTCTAATGGAAAAACTGCAGTAAGCTTCCTTTCTTCTTTCTCTGCTCACCACCTAGTCTGGTTAGGTACATGTCGATCTCGTTTCGCTCCGACTCGCTGTGCACGCCTACAGCGACGATAGCGGGAGCGGGTGATGCGTGGGAGCAATGCGGAGAAGAAACTCAACAATGTGGTTTTACTGAACGGACATGTCCTAGCTAGGCTAGGTGGCGAGCACAGAAAGTAGCTACTTGTCTGTCCACTTCCATGATGTAAACACATTCTAACGTTCCAAAGCAAAGCGCTGGCTTTGTATAGCAAAGAAATAGGACTTTTCTTTACACGAAGCATTCGCTTGTAATATTGTGTAGACCATATCTGCTTCAAGTCTTTGTAGGTCCACTCAACCGCCTCACGTACGGCACTCATTTCTCTATTGTAGAGCAGTTCCGGTTCGGTAGCAGAAGTGCGTTCAAAAGCCACCTGAAGCCATGCACGGAGTACATACGCCGCGTCTCCGTAAATGCAGTACTGCCTACCACCTATAAGCTTAGAAGATTGAAGATCGACACCAATTCCACTTTGCCGGTAAAGCGTCATGTCATGTCGCCGGCCGACCTCAGGTCCATACAAGCTGAACATGAGCCCATCGGCGTTGTGATTGTCTGATATAGGAGCAGTGAAAACGATTGTGTCCCGAGTAACACAATCGCTGCAAAGCCTCATTTCCTCCAGGTCTGCTCATTTGTATTTTAGTGCAGTCTGTAAAGCCAACACAGTTACCAGCGGTGCTCTCTTCTCATAGATAGCTGCCGCATACATTTCAGCCCTCTCCACCATCAGATCTGACCGGAACATACCTATAAGGTGCCCTTGCCCCGAAATAAAGGTTTCAACTACCTCCCAAAATACTTCCGACAAAGCGGAAGCCCGCATGCTAAAGACAGATTGAAGATCGCACCACCTGGTAGGGAAAGATAGTCGTTTTAGAACTATACATGTAGCTGTGATAAGATCACAGCGGTAACCAGATCGTGCCGTGATGCCAACGGTCCAAGAAAGAACGTTGCAGACTGTTCCGATTTCGTTTCGTCGGAAACGGAAATTAGTTAGAGAATGCTCTTCGCTGTACGCGTCGAGGTTAAACTGCGTAGTGCTAATGTGAAGTGAAGCTTGCAAATGCGATGTTTGTCGCGTCTAGCCTGAGAAACTTTTCAACCGTTGTGCAGCAAAATATCATCTTCTGCATCACTTGCAATAGCGAACATAAGTCTTCTGCGACGGGATCGGAGTCGCTGTTTCGCCTTTCCAATAGCATAGTCCTTCTAACGCATGACTGCAGTACCCGGAAAGAGTCATACTGCTAAGTATTTCACAGTAATACGCATATGCGCTCTAGTTTGTGAAGTTTTGCTCAGAATAATCGAAATTCAGGAAAATTTTCTGAAAAAATGAGTTTCAACACGTGTATCATTTTCACTTGTCATGAGCAATTGAAGATTACTCTGTTAGCTCTCTAACGGCACATTTTGAGACAAATAACATAAATTTAACTACAAATTAAACTTCTTATGCGCTTTGGCCTCAACCAACCACACAATAGAAAGCTGAGGGGCTTTTGGCTCGATGGAATACAGTTTGTTGGAAGTAGCTGAGTAGAAGTAGTTTGACGCTAACTCTGTGTTGTCTCTCGAAACTCTGCCTTTTGAATATCCGGCTTATTCTGAGACACATTCTACCCTATCTACCACATCCTGCATCACCCCAACACCACAAGCGCCGCAAATTGAAACGAACGAATCGTGGGCAACGAGACCCCACTGTCCCACCACGCTCGCTTCGACTCCTACGTGCCTACCAGATGACTATCGAACTTCTAAAGCAACCTTTTTCCCGATATCTGCTGCTTATTCTTCAGCTCCCTTTCACGATGAGCTATCAGCTCCCTTTTATCCCTTGCGCCTCCCTCTCAGCCTCCGCCTCATCACATCCAACTTCCTTCTCTTCTGAGCTTGTTGGCGCTCCCGCAAACCTTCCTCTTCCTTCTCTTCAACTCTCTTGTCTATTCCTTTCTCTCACCACCTTCCTGCTCGTGCTGTGCAATAACAGAAGCAAAGTCACGCGCGCGGCAGGAGCACCTGCCGGATACAAAATTCTGGGCCTCATATTCGAACTGGTTGCAGTACTAACGCTTGTGGTTTTACATCCCACCCCTCTATTCGAGAAATGGTCCAAGACAATGTTGTGCACAGTCTGGCTTTCTTTCAACAGACATGTTAGCTTCTTTAGCTTCGGAAACATCATCTTTGCCATTCATAATTTCACTTGCTTCTTTGTAGGTTCGAGAGTCGGCGTGACGCTTAGAAACAGACCTCAAACGACTGCTCACACCAGCTGTGTTTAGTCGCTCTAAATTGCTTCCGCTTTCATTCGCACATTGTCGGCAGGACTTGCAAATTTCGACGGAATGCCCTGTTAAAGGGGAAAATCCCGGTAACCTCGAACGATGACATGACTTGGGTGCTGGTGATAGATTCATAGGCAAATAGCGCATGAAAGTTAAAGTTAACCTTGGATGTGTCCCTTTCCCCTGCTTAAACTCATCCGAATTCGTCGCAGGGATTCTTTAAACTGCTTGTTTGGGTGCTGGTCTGCAGGCTGCAGAAAATGAGACGTGTTTGCAGCGCTCACCACCCCAAGGCAAGACCTCTCCCTGCATTCCTCAATCCACTTGGAATCCTTGCGCGAAGCGTGACCATCGAGCAGGAGAAACATACGGGTCTTTCCGGGGAGTAAGCCCTCACCGACTTGTCGACGTGTTTTATGAGAGCGCCAGAATTGGACCTTCCATAGACCCGTGCTCTGAAGTTTTGATTACGGCTTTGTCAAACGGAAACCAATTTGGCTTTGTGAATTTCTCAATTATACCGTGGGGAGGAGAGGGAAAAGTTCCCTCCACGGGTGCCACCACTGTGACAATCTCTTTCCCTCAATGATGAAAAATGGGGGCTTTGAACCCTGCTGCTGAAATCGCGACCACAGCGGTGATGTGTTTGCTGCACACCATGAGTTGACTTCACAGTACGGAATCCCCCGCCAATCGTTGAAGATGAGCCGAAAACCTTCTCATGCTTCCCCATCACCGCATCCACGTTGGTCTCATCCATGTTCCAGATACGGACCGGATTAAGCAACAGGCCCGGTGATTCTTCTGGAGGTCGTCGAGCACCCGAAATAGAGTCTCAACATGTAACGTATTCTCTGCTGCAAGCTTCGCGGCCTCCTTGTTGCGGTGTCGACGATAGGTTATATCCCTGTTTTGCGCCCGAAATCGACGGACACTGTCTAGACTAGGCAGTCCATTTTGTATCCATCCCGGCCATCCGATGCAATTCGCCCTAAGGCGCTTCTGAAGCTCTGTATGTCACAGCGAATCCTCTCTCTGTGGCAACAATTAGCCGCTGCTTTACGATCCCGGCCTCTGCATTGGACAATATCGGCCTTCGGCCCCTCCTAGTATCCTGTGACAAGAGTTTGTCCAAAGAAGTTTTGTCTTTTGTCGATTGCCGATTTCAGTCTCCCTACAGTGGCTCTTGAGGCGCCAGTCATATGTTCGATTTGACGTATTTCCACTGCTTCTCGTTTAAAAGAGTTACTGCCTTTTGCCTCTGTTGGGCCTGTTTCAGGGCTGCCGCATTTGCTTTCTTTGTTTTGAGCGCTACTTGCGCATACTTGGGGGCATGATGCTTCGGGATGGAATTTAGTTAGTCTACCTATCCATCCACATCGTCGATGGAACCATCTGAACATTCGATGGAACTATCGCTGCACACAAATCTGATGTGCTCATGAGCATAGTATGAATAAAGGTTGCGTCTAATCTGCCAAAGGTGTTGAGATAATGATGCAGGAGCGGTGTTTTGGTCTGAGGAAATTTGGCGGGAGTTGTCTCAAATTATGCCATGTCTCAAAATATGCCGTTGTGAAGGTACCCATCACGACGACTTATCCCGCACAACGCATTAGGCGCGTGGATATAACCGACCACATCTTACATGCATTAAAATAACCCAAAAATTACCCCTTCT
The DNA here is from genome assembly GCA_002205965.3 of Kappaphycus alvarezii. NCBI lineage: Eukaryota > Rhodophyta > Florideophyceae > Gigartinales > Solieriaceae > Kappaphycus > Kappaphycus alvarezii. The sequence goes on from NADL03000107.1 coordinate 91,383, forward strand.
TAAGTAATAAAATTGTACCACTATATTCCTAAAATGCGTTCAGCTTCTAAAATGCGTTCCGCTTAAGATTACCGATGAAGTTTTCTTCGTACAGTATTGAAGCCTACAGGAGGGGAATACGTGAAGATTTTAGAGAAGGAATTACTTGACTGGGCCGATGAAGAGTTGCCAATTGGATGGATATTTCAGCAGGAAAATGCCCCCGCCCATGCGTCCAAAGTAGCTGAGAAGTGGTTTAAAGATCAAGGAATATCCGTTCTAGAGTGGCCAGCTCGTTCTCCAGATTTAAACCCTACAGAGAATCTTTGGGGCATACTAGTCAGGGCCGTTTATGCCAATTCAAGGCAATTTTCTACTGTGCAGGAACTCATGGATTGTATCACTGAATTTTGGGACAATATTGACCATAATATTTTCCAACGGCTGGTGAATTCAATGCACAATCGCTGCATTGAAGTCATTGCGAGGCAGGGTGGAATGACAGATTACTAGTTTTGTTTACAGTTCTTGTCATAGCCAATAAGGCGTAGGGTGTCGTATGGCATCAGTAACCCCCATTTTTAGAGATGATGCACTATTTCTTGCCAAGTTATCTGAATTTCCATGTTTGTACGTTTTTTTTTATAAAAATGCCGTACAAATCGATTGCCACCATTATTTTTAAACAAAACTGAAGAGAAACGTCATAAACTGAGAAATTGGGGGTATCGTATGGCATCAGTCAGGAGTGTACTGAACTGTACAGTAGGCTGCCACTTTACACTGTCTTCGCATGTGCTATAGGCATTTGACCATGTTGTGCAGTGCATACTGTACAAAATGTCGTGGCCAATCACGGGCCACCACTGATATGACTTGTCAATTGCAATGACTTGTGCTCTAGATTACCAGGTGGCAGCAAAATTGTATTGTGCGACTGATGATATATGTCTAGTGTCGCGAAAATTCAAGGGATAAAAAGCAGACTGGCAGCGTTAGCGGCGAGCCTGAAAAAATTGTAGTCGTTTTTGCTTAGGGTAGACAAGTTGAGTGGGTCGAAATAAAGTTGTTGATGTTGTTTTTGCTTCAGTTCAGAAGGCGGCTAGGCCTTTTATAGGCAGTAGATGCCGTCAACTATCTCTAGCACATCTACTAACTACTTACTAGATTCCCTAGCGGATAGTCCTGCGGACGGCCCTAGTGGCCTTTTCACTACAACAGTCCTAGCATGCATCGCTAACAGTACAATAGGATAGAGAAAATATAGACTACGTAGGAAAAAAATAGTAGTACGGGCAAAAACTACACTACAGGACTGTAAGTAGAACATAAATAAAGTACGTGTATCCTGTATTTCAATATCTAGCGAATATCGTCTACTGTACTGTATCTGCTGCTTTACAACTATCTGAATGGCCACATAGGTCAGTCTTCACTACCCGATCGAAAATGTAGGAGGACAAGGAAATATTAACTACTACTGGTGAATCGTGATAATCGAACATTTCAACTAGCTCGCCCAATTGCAGTACTCAGCTACGGAACTTCAACATCATCCCCTAGAGACTTTGTACACGTTCACTATGCCTGTCTTTTTCGCTCCTCTCGCTTACACTTCGTCTATAACAGTTGTAGGCCAAAGGAAGGACCTCGAGAAAGGTCTAGGCATGATAAGCCCTCCACTATTCGAGCCGGACCAAGACCTTCTGTCGTGAAGAAAGAAGGATGCACGCTGGGGTAACTTAATAGCATCCAAAGCCGAGAAGGAAGAAGAAAAGTTCTACAACACAGTATTCCATACAATCGGGAGTCAGCTGTATGATTGAAGTCTTCGCAAGCTCAGCAGAGCCTTGAACATGAGGCACAAGAGCATGAGAACATGAACTGCAAGCATGACAACCAACCCAAAGCTGTGCAAGAGATACTGTACTTTATCGCTAAAGATTCTCGTATCTCGGTGGTTACTCGGCTCATTGACTTCTTCAAAAAGGTAACTTCTCGCAACCTCAAGAACAATGAGGGGACGAATCGTTATTTTTCAAGGTTTTGCGAACTTGCCGCTGAGCACCTGTTGAAAGTAGAATCTACTCGTCAATCTCAAATCGGCAAAGTACAGGCAATTACTCCACTTAATAACGCCTCACTCCTCAACGCGTCCCTAACCAGTATCGAGCTCCATTTTATTGGAATGGCAGAAAAACAAGATAAGGGAACAATGAGCCATGAGAAAACGACCTATTTAACAAATATAAGAGGCACATAATATATGTTTGAGCACTAGGAGGATTGCTTTGTCGATGGCGATAGCCTTAAGGAGTTAAATCTTGATGAAAAGCTCCCACTAAAGAAGGTAACAGGTCGCTTCAACAACATATTTGGAGATGAGAAGCCCATCTTCGACAATATAAAGAAGCTAAATGGTACTCAAGATGTAGCCAAGTACACTGCCTCCTCTGGTCAACGTTGCATCCTGAGTCTTTAAAATGCTGTTAATTTACTTCGTTTTCATGCTCAAACTACCAATAGAAAGTAATATATTATAACTAGGGCTCATTTTAGAACTCATTTGATCGTAAGGTCAGATTTTCTTCGTTAGTAGTGAGACAGATCAAAGAGAGGAAAGTGACAGAAAAAGTGTGTAACTGCGCTTTAAACGCGAAAAAACGGGAGAACTATCGCAACGACGGCAAAAATTACGGATCCAACCGGGATACTAAGACGACGAAGTCGAAGATGGCGGCGGAACTCCTCAGAGAAGCCTGAAAACATTGTGGAAAGAAGTGCCACGCTCGCGGTGATTTGAAATACGTAATTCAGAGCTTTGCCAATTTAGAGATCTGAGAAGCCAAAAACAGTCGTGAAGAAGAATACGAAAGGAACGGAATACCCGAAAATTTCGACCGTAATTTTTCTTCCGGGCTTTTGGCATTTCAAGGGCAAATGATTCTGGTGAGCGGAATCCTGATCAAGTCTGATCTGATGCTTATTCGTAAAAACCGCAGTCCTATAATAGAAAGGGGGTTTTTACCCATCAGTTTGGGGCATGAAGTTGAAAGTAGCGCGTTTTTTGGCGATGTGCGTCGAATTCAACCTGGGGCATTTAGATTGTGATCTATTCTGCCATGATTATAGTGAGAAATGAAGCAATTCGAAGCTCAAATTAGATATGTTGTGTCTTAAGCAAATCGGATGTACTCAATTCTCAGACACTACCTGTTTTCATAATACTACAGGGTGTTTTCGAAATACTGGATACCAAGGTATGGCTTCCAATGTACGTTAATGAAGTTAGAGTACGTTAATGAAGTTAGAGAAACTAGAACTTACCTCTACGTTTTCATGAGTCAAATATACAAATTACAAAGCTATATTGCGACACAGCGGGCTTTGCTTGGAACGCAAAAGATATTGGGATGACGACAGTAACCAAAAATCGCGATTCTTGGGAAAATCTGCAAAATAATTCGATTCAAAACTTCACTTGTGCTCGCAATTACCTCTGAAGGACATGAGGGATCTCAGCAAACGAGGGGAGTTCTTTCGCCAGTCCTGGAGAAAGATCTCGAGCCTGTCTTGCGAAATATCTCAAGCTGCAAGACGAATGGAAATCCACTCATTGCTCAAAAGCTGCCTTCTAGTGAGGTACTACAAATATATTAAGAGGAGGTGAATTTAGGTCGAAGTGTCCAATATTACAAAGCAAATATTTGGCTTCACGGTTTTGCAACGCTGTTGTTCTGTTGGCCAGAGGTATGTAGAAAGCTTCAATACTCCTTGAAATGCACTGAATCACGGCAAATGGAGCTCTTGCGTCAATTTGTTCGATCCGGAATTTGATAAAAATGATTTATCAGAATATTGCAAAATCATAGTGTCAAACCAAAACCACGGCCGGCAAATAGGAATAAAAAACTTTTTCAGAGGAGAAAAAAAATTGCTCTGCGTAATATGTCGCTGCGTATCGTCAAGGATGAAATGCAAGAAAGAGACAAGAAGTGTACTTCGTTGACAGATCAGGAGATTGTTTCAAGGGCCATTCTCGCTACAAGTCGTCTTCGCAGAGACAATCATGTCAATTTATTTGCGTTTACCAAGAAAAAACCGTCAATTATTGGAAAAATACAGGAAACAGTAGATTCAGAGTTAGATGACACACATTTTGAGCAAATTTTACTTCGCACTCTGTCAAAGATGCTGGAATGTCGATCACCAAATACTGTTCCGTCACATCTTCCCCCGAAAGTAACTCCAGTATAGTTCTTTGGGAAACGAACAAAAACGGTGTTTGGAATTTGGGATTCGTCCAAAACGCAAGAGAACATTTCGTAGATCTCACTCGGAGCAAATTTGGAAACGGGAAACAGCTGCAAATCCCATACGAGGACATAAAATACATCAATCTTCATCAATTTTGCAAGAGTTGGATATAATAGTACATATACAACAAAGACAGAATCATTAGATCCTGATGGATGAAGAAAGCTAATCTGATCTTATTGCATCTATTCTTTCTGTGTCTAAGCTACGAACAACAACAGGGTTAAAAAGGTCTCATAACCAAGCTATGAATGAAGAAAAGCTTTCATCGTTGATCTTGCGTTAGGTAGATGATATAGAGAATACCAGGATAATAGCTCCGGAGTCAATGTCGTCCGTTGTGACGAAGACACCAGCCAATCGGGCTCGAGATAACGACTACGAGTTGATATAAATTAGAAGGCTCCAACTAGTCAAACGGACAGGTATGTTGGTAATACTAGCATTGAGGAACAGGCTTTATTAGCACGAAAGTTGAAGTCACAGAAGTAAGCAAGACTTTTAGCGGACTCGAATCGCTATTGCAAATTAACCTGTGACGGAAAGAAGAAATTGCTTTGATCGCACTAAATTGGCGTATTGACGAATCAATTGCGAATGAAAAGTCCAATTAAGAGGGTAAAAACCCGTATTGAGAAGTTAAAGTCAGAAAACTATCAAAAGAAGAAAACTTGTATCGCGCATTTTTTCTTCAAGTCAAAATTGATGGAGAATCAGAAAAATTGAAATTGAAGTCCAGATTTGTTCCACACGGTAATAGGGATAAGGATAAAAATTTCATCCGAAATGAATCAGCATTTTCATCAAGGGTGGAAAAAGGAGGAGGGGTAGAGGGTTTTGCACGAAGATTATGCATACCTGGGATCCGGGTCATTGAAGGTGAATTTGACATTGGATGACAATCTCTGAGTTCAAAAGTGCTTACATTTCCAAGCATTTCTTAGTTTCTTCCACACGGTTTCGGCTTCGCGGAAACCTTATGCCCAATCGACGTGTGGCTGATACGTAACGGAGCAGTCGTTTCATCAGTAAAGCCTGACGCACTATCGGAGGGTGAACTTGTCGTGCAAGCGCATTACGGAGGACGAAATGTCAGGCCGCGTGTAGACACCCGAATGGATAAGTTCTCCAATAGTTGTACGATATCTTGAGTGTTCTTTCTTTCCCAGAGATATATCTTAGTCACGAACCGAATTAATTTCGGTTTTTAGGGGAGTGCAGTCCAAGCTCCATCCGCCTCATGGAGCTTTTGCCTATCCAAAAATTGCTCGACACGACGGTGCTGGGATACCTTGATTCCATCTTGGTTGTGGTGTATTTACCAGCCCAAGAATTAATTCAATTTCAAAAAATAACTTTACATCTGAAACTTTCTTTAAATTTCTCTTGATATTCTCCAGAGGATATCGGCAGTTAACAGCAAATTCCATGTCATCGACAATGAAAACTAGAATGATGAATTGTTTTCCAACGACCTTATAGAACACTCTTGCATCAATTCTATACTGCCTAAAATCTCAGCCTAGAATTTTCATAACGAAGAGGAAACCCAGATAAGTCCATCTTGGCGAAATACATAGATAAAACTCCTCAACTTGCAGACGAAACTAAGGCGCCCTTTTTTCCAGTCGAATCCGCATGCTGTTCCTGGTACATAGTAGTATCAATTTCTTCATACAGATAGGCGCTATTCACATACCTACTTGAAAATGAGACCTGTTGCGGCGGAAAAAGCCATTAAAATTACAATAGCTTAATAGCTGCTTTGGTTGAAACCGGAGCGTACAAGGAATCCGGATCGAAGTATACTCCACGCAACTGCATGTCACATGGAATTACAGAGCGGGTTCGATGAAGGAATTGATTACTATCATTGTCCATTTGTTTGAGGCGAAAAACACACGTGAAAGGGATAATATTGATAGAATGATCGCGTGGAACATATTAAAATGTTTCTCGTTTCTTAATGCAATATATTCTTCATCAATCACCTTGCACAAAAGTCGGTTTTGAATTAACTCTTGAAAAAGAACGCGGTTGTAGAGGATCTGAACGCTTACAACATAATGAGCTTGTGGGCATATCTGAGTCAGAGAGGTACGATAAACAGAAAATACTTGGTAAGTAAGTCATCTAGGTCACCATCATTGCGAGCCTATGTGTGTTCAAAAATGCCTTTTCTTGAGATTCCGTCAATAAGTGACGAAATACTAGAGAGTTGTTCCGGGTAGTGTGTTCGGAAGTCTTGAGCGCGTGTGATTATGATACTTTATCGGTCGGTAAGTTAGATAAGATACAGGGGCTGGTCGCTATCGAGACCAACAGAGTTTCCATGAGCAGACCTTGCGGATAACATCTTAGCTGGCCGAGTAGGAGACTGGTAGAGAAAGGCAAACCCCTTCTAATCAAAGACTGGTAAGTCATTTGAATAATATACGCGTCCTCATATCCAAAAGGAGAATTGTGATGTTTCTGTTAACTATGTCTGACTGGAGACGGTTTCGTAGCCAGTTACTGTGGCTCATTGCTTCTGCCCACAACTCGTTGCCAAGATTTGATGCAAAGAGCAGTGCGCGCGTACGAGCGCCCAATTCTTTCATGAAATTTTCTGCGACTCAATTACTTTGGGGAGCATGTGGCGGACATTTGTCTAGTCTTATCGTAGTCATAAGCGCAAATTGTTTAACAGCTGCGGAAAGATTCCCCCAGCTCCATCGAGGCGAATTTTTACAACTTTGAAGTCAGTGATATTTTCTGATCTTTCCTTGCAGTATTTAAGAAGGGGGAATAGATCTGACTTCCGGTTCATGAAATAGACATTTTTCTTTGCGGTGCGGTCATCGGCAAATCCAATCTCATAGTAACTGTTTCCAAGAGACTGTCGTGCTATTTTTCCACTTATGTCTATGTTGAAAAGCCGAGCGGGCAACAGGTGATGTGTAAGATTGATGCTGTTGGATTAAGAATTGTTTCTGCGATGACATATCGGATACAGATTACGTCTTCAAAAGTTTTCTTTGAAATTGAGAAATATCAGGAAAATTTTAGAGAACTTCAAATATCTCCCCGTATGTGGATATCTTGTTAGATAATGCTACTCCGAAGCCAGTTCTACATCTAAAGTTTTACGAAAAGGTCCAAAGCAATGGCTGAAATAAACTTCAGTATCATTTTGCACTGGAAATATTGACCAATTTGAGACGTCTGATTATTGATTCCCTTGACCCTAGGTACTTGACTGCGGTATAACCCATCGCTAACCATCTCAATTTCTTTTGAAGCCTGGGTAAAAAAACGCGGGAAATGAGGCAAATGCTTGCATGCATGGCGGGATGGTCCATGATAAACAAAATGTTGAGACGTCGAGTGAGGACAATAACAGAAATTTTTTTCGTTTGAAAGTGGGGTGAAATGTACGCATCCATGTGGAATACGTCTACTAACGGAATAAGTAATTTGCCGTTTCCGACTAATAGTGATAACTCAGATGCTGCTTGGACGCTTTTTGGTTCACTGCGTTCATAAACTGATAATATAATTCTTGGAATGAAAGAAATGGTAAGAGGCGCCAGAGTCAGGTAGTGCCTCCCACGATTTAGATATTAAACATCGCGCAATCGAAGTCTTGAATTTAGTCTGAGCCATGAAAACGCATGGACAACTCTCTTCCCTATTGTTTCTCCCTTGATGATACTCGTGCCCTTGATAACGCGGTGGCTCTTGATCCCTAGCGAGAACTAGAAGGGCTACAGGACCCGTCCCGCTAGAAATTACACAACGAAAGTTTCCATGGGAATTGGTCCTACCATTCCAATATCTTTTTGTAATTGATGAGTACCATCATTTGATAGATTTCCGTAGCCATAGGTATAGTATGGTCCCGCACGTTTACGACTTCTACGAAATAAACGTCGTCCAAGTCCTCGAGTGCGACCTCGCCAGCGACTTCGAGGAGCGTCTTGCAACTTTTCTGCACAATAGAAGCAATTATATGGAGATGCCCGTGACGCTCGCAGACCAGAAGAGATCCATATTATTCCCAGAATTAACCTCGTCGATTCTGCCTACTTGTGCGTCTCTGCGGCTTTTGTTCCTCGCTCCAGCGCTCGAAGCTTTTGGTATCTTTAGTAATATTGTTCTCATCTAATGAAACCTCAGCTCTAAGTCAAGAGGTATCAGTCGAAATTGTTGTGGGTAGTTCGTCGAATGAAGGTTTGCACAAAATCGTGGCGATCAGAGCATGGTACACCGGAAGCGTGCGAAATAGCTTCGAAGATTTCTCATTATCAGAAAAGGTCTTATCGAGCGAAGCTAGTTTACTTAAAGTATGGTGTAACTTGTTTAAATACTCCTCCATGTTTGACCCTTCCTTGAACTGCAAATTCTCCAATTTTTGTAGAGATTGATGATTTTTTTTGCTCATTTGATAAAGTAAAAAGACGCCAGAGCCAGTGCATACCAAATATACTTTGAGCATTTCTCATCGTCATCAATAATTGTGCTTTTTTTGAGCCATAGGGCCTTTGGAGAAATTCAAGGTTATAGCAGTCTTCACACGAATGCTAGCCTTATTCCAAAGAGATACTTGAGCTGCCGTTATATGTTCTGGTCTCGGTTGTAGTATAGCTAATTCCAAATCTTCTTGCTGTATGTATTACGTCAGTCTTTTTCTCAAAGATGTTAAGTCCTTTGTTCCAGTTAATCTTGGAGCTTTTCCAAGAGAATCACCCTCAGTAGAAATCTTGAAAAAAATCGATGGGAAAGCGATGCAATAAAACATTAAAGCAAATTTATGTTTTTGATTATGAAGGATGTCAGTAGGACTCGAACGATGATACCATGTAAAAGACTTGTGTTGGGTCTGTGTTGTGTCTCTGGAGACACCCTTATCTACCCTCTCACCTCCGCATTTATTGAACCTCGACGTTCTCACTCCTACCGACCAGTATACTCTTCAGCAATACCTCAGCGGCAACCATTTAGGGCTGCTACCTAATGTACGACGGATACTAGAGTCTCTTTCTCATTAAGGTACAGTAGCCAAAGTACAGTAAAGTAATTCATGGTCCCTTCAGCCGGACCTGGCTTGCCCCTGCTCGAACCACAACTATACAGTCCCAGTCACAACTATGATCTACCTAGCGCGCGTACAAGATTGGCCTCCGACACTCTCGACTACTTTGCAACTACGATTATCACTATTCAAAAGTATAAATACTGTTGAACCGTGATAATCGACCATTTCAGTAGGTCGCCCAATTAAAGTACTCAAATATGAGACTGCAACGACATCATAGGAGACCTTTGTACTCGTTCACTGTGCTTGCCCTTTCTTGCTCTCCCTCGCTTATACCGCGCCTACAACACACCAGTGTCTCCTAACCGCCCAGGAACTCTCTTTAAAATGCAGTAGTTTCTCGGTTTCGGTACTGTAATGACTGCAAAGCAGCTACACTACCGTAAGTTATTCTTGTTTTACGTATTATATTACGTAGTACTCTGAATGAAATGTGATTAGATTACAGCCAAAATATCTTTCACAGTAAAAGAACTCCCTCACTCCCCCGTTGTACTATCAGGCGTTTACTTTACTTTTTAATTTACATAATCTACTACCAAAGTTTTGTGCATCATTGTACCGATCGATAAGTCAGAGGATTGTTGCTATATCTATACGCCATAGCACTTTCCTCGTATGAGGCACAATTTTTTCTCATATGAGGAAAAATCTTTTCGTCGCATATGTAGTTAGAGTAAGTGGGGCGATTAAACAATTTCTTTTGGCTCTTTAATATTTACTAAAAGATACTCTAGATCTAAAGAACTACTGTAAACTGTGGGTCGATACCCTAAAAACATCTTCGTGCACTACTGAAATGTTAAAATGTTGCAATTAGCACCAGAATCGAAAGCTATCGAGAGATAAAAAGTGGACCAACTCGGACCATCGTTAAATTACGAAACGTCACTACTGTTTAAACTATAGGTAATCCCAAAAAAATAGACGAAAAAAATTCTACTTAAACAAATTAGCCCTAAACATTGTCCTCAAATGAGGAAAATGGTCCGATATACAGCTGAAGGGGGGTTAATCGTGTTGAGTGCAGGTTTTTTGAATAATTGATAGCAGTAGGTGGGTTTGAGATAGAGAATACGAAGGCGACGACCGTTGTGTACTCCATCTCACGCTCACGGTAAAATTCCCTCCAACCAAAAACTGACGATATTCTTGACGAGTCTCACCGAGTGACGAGCGAACAGTTTCTGCCGCAACTCATCAGTCTCTGCCTCAACTCAGCAGTCTCTGGTAATATCAGTCTCTGGACTGATATTAGAAGCTTTGTGAACCAACCGAAACATTTACACGTGAATCAAACTCTTGGCAAACGGCAGGAAGAGTGCTTCATTTAATCGACCCACTTTATATTTTTGATCAAGGCGTGCCCGTTAGGTCATTTCACTACGAAAGAACTTTTATTTATACTATATCCAGAGACTAGAGGGGCATTCTTGCATGAAATGGGCACGCAGTGCGCTTGCTCCTCGCCACCCTTGTTCAGCAGGTCTTTTTGCATAGACAGCGAAAGCAAGGAGATTCGTGATCAGTCTTGAAATGCGCCGTCCTACCGTAATATGCATAAAAATGCACGAAAGAGTGCGTCAGTGCGCACCTCTGTTTCAAAATTACCGTTTAGTGTTCTTTTTGGGGATTACTTGTCGTCTTTGGATGTTCTTCCCGTTTTGTGGATCCTAACACGCCCCGCAGGGGACTACTGCGATGAATACGACGGCCAAGAGGAAAACTTGCCGCTGTATATCTTGAACACCTCCCCAATGATGGCCTTCGTTTACGAGTCTGAGCGATTGTCTGCCGATCAATCGTATTGCACAACTACGGCCTTTGTCCATGACGGCCTTGCGCACCAAAAGGTTCCATAAAACAATAATTCTGACCCAACGGGGTCGTTTTCTTTTTCATTTCAAGGTGATGGCCAGCAGGTTGTCATCCTTAACCTTCAGCTTAGCGAGAGGTAAGAATAATTGTCGGGCTTTGAAAATCTTGAATTCGTTAAGCATTCTTCATCTCCTTGGAGGTTTTTTCTGCATCCGGAGGGCTCATTATAAATATATTTTGAAATTTAAATAGCAGGTTTAGCTGAGTGGCGGACAGTGAAATCGAACTTGGGCAATTTGTTTGTATAAAATTTTAAGTTTAATGGACGAAAGCTATATTAATATCTAAAAGTCCCAGTGGCCCTTTAAGGGCTAGGAGAGTACATACTTTGGACTATAGTGCAATGTACCCAGACAATGTGTAATGATTTGAAGTGCAGACTGGCTTCCGCTTGTGACCTCTTGCTTGGCATTGTGCTCTGCGTTCCGACAGAGCCCTCTTGTGTACCCGTTAGTACCAAAATGTCGTAAATAGTGGTATCAGCTTTTTTCTTGGTAGCATATGTTTTTTTTTGAGAGTCAACTAATGGCCTCCTCAATGTACAGCTTGCGGAGCTCTTAATCGTGGAAAATTTATCACTGTCTCCTCTAGGGATGTCGTAGAAATATTTACGTTCTTAGGGACTTTTCTGATCGCGAACCGTGATGAAGACTATTTATTTGAGTCTTTGCTGCTGTCGGGTAGGCAGGAAAATTGACTTATCTGGGTCACTTTCTGGTCTGTACGGCTCGAGTTCTACGGCTAGTACGGGATTTATTTTCAGTTGCTAGCTCCTCTTCAACAGTTACTGTTATTGTATCGGCTAATCAAGAGTCGTACATGGCTCGCTCGTGTGTCTAGTGTGCTTGGTCTATTGCCATCCATATGTGTATAGGTTTTTCTTATATAATTAAAAAGCTACCGGTTGGCCGTGCAAAATCGGAAATCAAAATCTCTGCGTTCCTCTATACCTTTTTGGGTTTTTTTCTGGAGATAGAGAAGCGGATCGAAATTCCCAGTATCCTGTGGAGAGATTTGGGCTTGGTAGAAGTATTCAAGTGCTGCCCTCAATAGTGCTGCTAATATTCGTTAGGCCAGTTCGTTCTGTTGTGGAGTGTGCTTTATTGTATTTTTGATTTTTGGTTTTGATCGTACATTTGATGTTTATCCTTGGAAAATGTTCTCTTTCATTTTCTTTTGCGAACAATTGTGAGTTCCGCCAGTGTTGGTTAAAGTTGAGGTAAACTATGTTTCGTTATATGTAAAGTCTAATTTTCGATTATGGCGGCAGTCGTGCGAGTGGTTTCTTCGGCCCCCTTGCCTTAATATGCCTATCTTTTTCACAAACTCCCCACCGCGTCCTTTGCTTCGATCTCTACCAAGTATGGAGCAATGAACTCCATAAGAATTTGGAAGTTGCTATAAAGTAATCTAGAGTAGGGGTGATTCTTTGCGCAGGTGGAGACGAGCACTCAAAAGCGTCGATGATGAGCAACATAAGAGTATCTAGAGTAAACTGGTTGGCTAACGCAGAAATTGCAGATAAAATTCATACAGGTAGCAAAATATAAGGTTTTCCATGACCCCTCAGGAGAAATCAAGACCAAAATGCTGATGAGGATACAGTTTTATGTATTGTCATTGATGACGGACAAAATTTATCAAGAAGTTTTCCTTGAAGTCTCGTTAGTAAATACTGAACTCTGCAATTTTTCATTGCTGGGCACAGTCGTTGTTGCCAATGCACTGAAATGTCTCCTGCCCGTTTTCCACTTAGTTTGATCTAGGTCCGTTGCTGATAAACCAAACAATGATAGCCTGATGCTCTGGATGAAGATACAATCACTAGTCACTGCGGTTACTATGTAATTACCCCGGACACCGCATATAGCTTAAGTTAATTTGCAAACTCATATCCTACTGTCCATAATGCCTCCGGGAACAACTCATCCCAATTTTTGGTAAATAACTCTACTTTGCAAAATTTAAAGTACCTGAACTCCTTTCTTGTAGAATCATGATCATCCGTGTTTCAAATATAGTTTATATTATATTGTGAACTGATATGGTTCCAATATAGGCTGCTCATTTTACAAAGAGGAAATTACAATTGTGTTTACTGAGAGTGTGTAGAGCTTTGAATCAGTAAAGCGCCCAACAATTCATAATATTTACCCATTTAACCAACTTAAATTACTTCCTTCAGCTTTATTGTGTAAATGACTTAAAAGGAGGATTCGCTGCAGTATAAGGTTGCCGTTCAAGCCTACTAATTGATTCCACAAGCTGTACAGGTCTAAAAAGGACAGTCTCGAGAGCTTTTGACTTTTCTTCCTCTGAAGAAGGGAGGTTAATGGGTTTTATCGATTCTCCGAGTTCATAGGGTTGCTTTAATACGAATTGTTTGATGTACATTAAAAGTATACCCACGGAAAAATATCAGGAAGAGGACCTAATTTGGGTACTGTATTTGAATTTGGATGAATTTTTAATTTTGTGAGCGTGGAAAATTTATGGTAAGTTTTTTTTATTTTGTGACGTCGAGGTAATAATTGAAGACAGCAGACTCTACAGTGCCCGAAGATACGGGGCTCAAGTTTGGGACAAGATAATGTGTAAATTCAATTCTAGCCCGGTGAATAGGAGCTCTGAAGGAGACACCTATATGTTGATAATATCTTCCCTGTAGTCATTCCCGTTACGCAATGCACTTGAACACATTTTATGGTATTGAATATTTGTTATTGAGACTACGTCATTATACGAAAATCTATATAAGCTTAGTAAAATAACCACTATAGGAGAGGGTAAGCAAGTTAGGAGACAACTTCAAGTGCAGACTCAGATTATTTAGTGGCTGGAAGTCAACTCTTGACCTAAGATTAGTTTATTTTACGTTAGTCACTGAGCATCGGTGGTATGCCCTGCCTCTTTTAATCTCACATGTAACGACTTAAACCTTTTTCCTTTTCTGCCTCTTCCCATTTCCAAAAATACACTCTAACAGCAATTTTATCGCTTAAAATACCTTTTTTCTATAAACATTGTTTCTGTAAATCTCATTCTCGCCAATTTATTCCTAATAGCCCCCATTAGTTAGCGCTGAAGGGCCTATCGACGAGGTATCCCCAAGGCTAATTAACTACTCCTTTGCCTTCTTGAAACAATGACAGCGGACCCACTCCTAAACGCGTTCCCGATCCATGCTTCTATGGTAGTGATCGTAGCCGGTTGGCTAATCGGCCACCAAAGCCATGCCATTGATGAGACGACGGGCTTTAGATCCCTCAACGATGGTGAGGGACGGGCTTAGATTGATCATATTTAGGACAAAGAGGTGTGAACCGATGGGGCTGTTTATGGCAGGGTTGTTGCTTCAACGACGTTGACATCGAACTTTAAATAGGTTAATGTCTTCAAAAAGTTTCATGGCCTTTGGTGAAATAAAATATGCGAGGCAATGTTGCAGGGTTTAAATTTATATACATTCAGCTCAATAATAAAAAAATCTTCTTGGTAAAATATCAGAACTTGATTTGGAGGACAACGCGGTTCACGAGTAGAAATATTTATTTTTGAAAAAGGAGGACAAATCTTCAAGTAGAAAATAGGAAATGGGGTTGTATGGGGAATTTGGATTCAAAAAGGAAAAGGACCGTAGGATTTCTGTTTTATTGAAGGAGAAGGTAGGATGATATGTTTGAAAAAAAAGAGGTCAATAATTGATCTCGGGGTGAGAGGATAAGTAGCGGAGAAGGAGATGTGATTTTGTTACTTGAAGGATATGGTCGGTTCTGGCCCTGAATATCCCACAGGGTGACCAGTACTACCTCTTAATTTTCCCTAAAAGCCGGCTCAAGGCCAAAGATCAGTAATTCGCGGACAAAACCGGTTTCGCAGTAATAGTTTTATTGAAGAAAATTTTTGAAATTTTGAAATTTTCCTTGGAGATCACGCTAAGACGAAACTTTCTCGTACGGAGGTGGGTTGAACGTATATTGAAGAAGGGACTCCCAACAAGGGGCCGGCGTGGGCCATAGCATTGGGAGGTGCCCCTAAGAGCTAAGCGACTAAGTTGCTAGTATGTAACGAAGGGAGTAAGGACGGTGTAAAGCGTTTGCGGTTGCCGACGGAGATCGTTAGGGTGGAAGTGCAGGTAGGGCAGCGTGGCCGAGGTGCGGGAGCGGGCGAGCCGGATAAGGAATCCCTCGCGAGCGCTAGCAAGGTTTCGAGTGGGAGTGAATATCCATAGCGATAGAGATGTTCCGTACCTCTGATGGAGATGTAGATGGTGAAGGTGAAGGTGATGTGTGCCAAGAAAAAATTGATAGGAAGGAAAGATGCCAGTGAGAAACAGTGAGGATTCCAAGGCGTGCAGCGCGCGCAATTTCTACCCCGTAGGGTGTGCCGCACGCACGGGGGCAAGCGGGAAAAGGTGGCAAAGGTAGTTTGACGCCAGTTCTGTGTCTGAATGCCCTTTTGCGTCGATCGTAAAAGTCTGGAATACTTTAGGATAGAGTCGAATATATCTTCCAAGAGCAAAATACCCCAAACCTTCCCTCCTTCATTAAGTAAGGCAGTTTTTTCCCAAGGGATTAAGCTTAGTGGATGTAAGCTTACACACAAACAGTCTTGGTTTCATGATTGCATTCCGCTTTACTGGCGACATTTTAAACAAAGCAACTGACAGTATTATCCAGAACTAAAACAGGCAAGGAAGCATTGAAGCTGCTAGAACTGTTAGAAAAATCCAGAATGGCAACGGTTCCCGGATGCTCAATGAACGGCAGTGAAACAGTACATGGTTGCTATATATCCCTCAGGATGAACCACCATTGCGACTCCAATCTTGTCTTGAAAATCTGCCCTGGCTCCAAAGAGTGCCCGATTATGCCTCAATAATGTTCCACGTGCACCCAAGTAAATGCGGTATCTACTTACTATGCCACCAATCACAAGCAGTTGCCCTTATAGCGGTGGAGCATACTCAATACTCAATGATTTTGGCACAGCCGATACAAGGAACCTCTTCTCATATTGCTGACGAGAGCTTGATGCCCTTATTCTAGTGACCGGACCATCGGAACATTGAGGGCATTCAAAACTCCTCGCCGATTGCAACTCCGCGATAGCAGTTACTTCCGCAATTAGTGCCGCAGCGAAAGAGGGCACCACCCCGCGGCACTTAAAGGAATTGCGCAACAGACCCCGGTTCCGGCAACTGCCACCAGTGCCGCAGCAACAAATTCTCTGCCCTTCGAATCATGTTCCGCTTCATGCGCTCACAATCCTCATCAATCCTCACAACACTAGGAATCCCGTCATTCGGCGCTCGAAGAGCACGTCGCACACATTTCACAGCACGTCGTGCTTGAGACTCTGAAGCCTTCAAATCAAACAATGCAAGAAACTCACCCCTGCTGCAACCAGACAATGTCATCAAATCTTCGCCCCAATCAGACCCAACAAATGATCGTCTTAGCTTCCGTAGTTTCTGTTCAGCCTCCCTAAGACTCAGCGGCGCAGCACACTCACGCCAGCTCTCAAAAGCATCAGGGCTAACTTCGTCCATCCAGGCATTACGATTTCCCCTTTGGAAGTGGTGCACCCCCGCGGGGAAGCGATAATCCTGGCCACCTGCACTGGTTTGCTTTGCGAACAAACTTTTTCGAAATGTTTGCGGTATGCTTTCTGTCTACGTTGACTGCATGAGCAACTTGCGTCAAGAGATGAGAAAGATGACAGACACAAGGGACCAAAGGTTGCCGCATTTTTCGAAAATCAGTTGAATTGAACCGAGATGTGATGAGCTTGAGGTATGTTGCCGTTACCGTGTCCTCCAAATCAGGCCCCTAAATAGCCTCGGAGAACTTCGAGCTCTTCGCAATTCTCACTGTAAAATAACCCCACTTACTCACGTCTTGTAGGGCGACTCGTCCGTTTTCCTCTTTTCCAATATTTACCTACCACAGATAGATTAATTTTAGGTATTCGCTGGTTACAACTTCCATCGCTGACGATGACAAGGCACGGCATGGGCCACTTTGAACCGAGCAAATTGCGGAGACCATCCTCTCCCGCATATCGCATCCCGCTAGACTTCTCTCAGAGAGGGCATTCCCGTGCTACAGTAAAGTAACTCCTATCTAAATGTGTTTCAACTCTTAGCAGGGGCCTCTACGATTTTCTGAAATAATCCTCTATCAATAACAGTGAGCCAGGGTTTGGACCACTTGTGGCACACTTGGTTTTGTTGTCCTTGATGTCCTTTTCTGTTTGCAGTTTTTCGTACCCATAGCTCCCACTCTTTGGAATATACAAGATTGTCAATTTCAAGGGGAACTGCGCTTGGCTTACTGCGAGTGGTGCAAAGGCTGCGAGTCCTATTGTATGACCTTGCATTCAATCCGTGTGACTTCAAATAACATTGACTAAATTGCCCCTACGAGGCAGGATGTAGGTATACATTAAAAGGTATGTAGACATTTTCGCTATGAAATGACTCTAATTTCAAAATTGAACTGCCTAAACGTTTCCACTCATTCGACTTCACAGCTCTGAGTGCAAGCGTTCAGTACTGACGATTTTCGCGTCATTTCCTTATAGATCGAATGTATCTTCCAACAGTGAAAACACAAAAAAATTCCCCCTTTCTTTATGAAAAAGATATGATCTAGTAGCTTCAGTATACGGCGGTAGCAAATTTCTCGAAGACAACGGGTGCGCATGGGCATGCAGCATGAATGGTTCTGACCTTTTCGACACCTTTGATAGGACTCCTAACCCTTGCAGGACTCGCTGTAGACCAAACTCATTTTCCCCTTTTGATGAGAAATTTCGTATCGTAAACCGTTCATAATGAAAGAATCCTGGTAAGCAAAAAGAGAAGTTGTACAGCATAAGTTGTCCTAGTTGAGCTCAAGCCAATGAAAAAAACCTCGCTCGCTCTTATGAAATGATCATACGGTAAACTCATCGCACATTCTACTCGGTTTGGATCGAAAATTATCATTGGCAAAGAGCAGGGGCCTAGTGAAATCCTCCTCCGAGCTTAGGTACTGATTGAGTGATTCTACTCTTGGGCTCCATTTCGTAGACCAGGGGCGTAACGATATTTGAGCATTTGGACATTTCTCAACAAACATAATTTTTCTGTTCCAAGAATGCTTGTCATGTGGAATTTCTCCCTTAAGGAGGTAAGTGTATATAGCTTGATAGTACAATTCGTATTCTACTTGAGACGCCTGCACAGTTTACCAGATCTAAACATGAGATCAGTTTAACAATAAAAATGATCCTCCTGCCGAGTGCTGTAGTGTGTAATTCTTTTACAAGAATGGAAAGCCCCTAGAGGCAGTGCGGTAGTAGAACAGGGGCAGTTTGATTCATGTTACGTTATAACAACGTACAAGTTGACTGGGCATCAGCCAGCTTATCTGTTACGGTATGTGAACCCGTGTTATAGCAATAGGAGTTTTATGACAATAAAATACATACTTTTACTACCATGCAAGTTGACTGGGTATCAGCCAGCTTATCCAGTAGATACTGAACGCATTAAACTTCTTTCTTTCTGTTACAGTAAACGAACCCACAGCGTTCCCCTTACTTTTATTCATTCAATATTTGGAGTGTGCAATGACTGGCTGACTTTTTAGTTTAGAACCAACTAGATGGACCACGTCGACGTGGAGTGGAGCCCGAGATACAATGGCCATGGCCACCGACAACCACAGAGCGCAACTGATGAGCTGGTAGATACGCGTGTCAACAGTAGCGTCTCAGGTATGGCATCTAGTAGCAAGACGCGGTGCAAACTCCTCGATGAAAGAAACAGTTTCGGGGGATGCCTAAATGCAATTATTTATGTAAGAGATAGGTTCCAAGTAATGCCATACGAGGATTACAAGTTACTCAAGTTGAGCAACGAGAAAGCCGAAGAAAACAGGCGCTGGAATCGGAAGCCCGGGTCGCGGCATGGATCGCGGGATGGGGACAACAGGCGCCTGAAGAGCTTATGCTGTAGCTCCTGGGCCTTGCAGTGGTGCATGTGGGCGGCAGTCTTACCTAAGATATGAGTAGGCTTTGTTAGGGAAGACTGCTTGAAAAGTGATGTAACAGCGACGTCACAGGCGATAGGTTGGGCTGGGAGGCCGTCCTCAGGGTTTAGGCGGGAAAACTTGTGCCCTGTACAGTATACTGAGACTACTGTAGGCGAGTGGAATATACTGTACTGTACGGTAGTCAATAGGTTTTCTGAAAATTAAATTTCCAGCTAGTTCAGATACAGTTCGGTGTGTATCTGTTACAGTTAACGAACCCCATGTGTTCCCCCTGAATACTGTACAGTACTTGTACTGTATGATACAAAAAAATATTGAAAAGCTTTGCTGGACTAACGCAAGGTTGCCGAAGAATGCACTAGATCGTAGATCTATTGTGATGCTGTCCTGTCTAGTGACGTGGATCAACAAGTGGCATACAGTACAGTACAGAAAAACAGGGCACAGTTCAAGCAAGAGGAAAAATTGCGTGAAACAGGGTTTTATTGAAAAGGATCAATTGTAGGAGGGGTTAAGCTATAGAGAAATGGGGTTAAATGGGGTGTTCTACTCATTTGTAATCACTAGTGTTAATGGGGTAGATATGGAATGGTCTAAAGAAAAAGGACTGCCGTCCACCACTACTGTATACCCATCCACCCCATCACCAATGCAGACAAATCCGTGGCTATCGAAAATTAGAAGAAAATTGAGGTTGGTTTCTTGCGAGTGGGGGGGGGGATGTGGTCGGTTATATCCACGCTGCAATTGCGTTATGGGGACTTGGGGTGCTTTGCTGATTAGAGATGTAGGACGGCTATTCCCGTGAGGGAGGAGGGCAGGTCTGTAGCGAGAAGTGTGGCGGCTACACTGGAGATAGAGACACTTATCCGCTGCAACATATGTGCCTTGACGATAGAGTATTGACGGACAGAGCGAAAAGAGGTCTGTTTGGCGTAGTCGTCGATGACACGTCAAGAGCGCGAAGAGAGCGCGCCAAGGATGTTAAAGGCAAGCGGAACGAAATACTAGTGGACAATAAAGTACTACTGTAGCTATATTAAACTGTACAATTTAATCACAAATTACCTGCCTTGAATGAGAATACAGCAAAACAAAATCCTAGGAACAGAGACGTAACTACGGGCGAGTCGACAAGGAGACAGCAAGTCTTTCACATGATTGCAAATGTGTACTTCCTACGTCTTCAAAGCTCTGATGTTTCAGTCAATGTTCCACTACACCTCCACATCAGCCGGTAACCTCAGCAACTTGTAACTGCCTTTTCATAAACTCTATTTGATGCAAAGGCACGCTGCAGCGGCCGTAATTTCCAATGCGGCTTGCTTGATGACTGGCCCTAAGGTGGTCTTTTAGGGACCATATTTCCTTCTCCATGTATTGACGTGCCCTTTGGAGTTGATTGTGATTGTCTAGAGTACTTTAGGATAAATGAAATATATCTTCCGAAAATAAAACAGCCCAAGCTTTCCCCCTTGCTGCGATGCTAACAATAGTTATGAATCTTGCTACACACTGTACGAGCCCAAGCTGATGTTCTCCGAGTGGGGGGAAATCCGGGGTTATTTGGGGTGTGATCTACTCAGTTTTCCTGATGACAATTGAGTTCGTCTGTGTTCCCAAGACTTCAATTATTGGCTAAATCGTAAACATGAATGAACATGCATTAGCAACCAACAGCTTACCCACCACCGCGACTTACTGAACCTCCGCATCTTCCACCAGCCATAGTTCTCCTACTCTGGCAAAATCGTCATCAACCTCATCGCCATCCACAGAATTGAAGTCGAACCAACCTAGCCAGCTAACTGGCACCCACAAGCACTCAATTCCACATGATCCCTACAGAGACAGATTGGTGGCCACCTCGGTGCTCGCAATAACCTCACCCGCGCGCTCAAGTGACGTCTGCCCATAGACGCCTTCGGGGTTAAATTTGATAGGAGCGGCTTCTGGCGAAGATAGGGGCCGCTCGTCACCAGGTTATGACTGCCGTGAGGGTTGACATGCACTAAACTTTGTGAAATTGGGGGTCAATTTACTGTGGTAGATATGTGGGTTGGTACCCAGTACATTTGTACCGGAGCGTAGATTCCGTGCACTAAACTTGCCCCGACAAAAAAATCTAAAGGAGTACCTATTTCGGATATAGTACATGAATTTGCAAGATATTTTTACAGTATCTGAATTTGAGAGACATTTTTAATTTGGATGAATGTGGCAAATTCAGAGAGAATCTTTTACTCTTTTTACTTATCTTGAGTGTACACCGACTGACGGACTCTTCAGTTACGAGCTAACTGGATGGACCACATCGGTCACGTGCAGTGGGGCCCGCGATATGATGGCCATAGCCACCGACGACCACAAAGTGCAACTGATACGCTGGTAGATGCGTGTGCGAATCGTAGCGTCTGAGGTGTGGCATTTCGTGGCTACACGTGGCACAAACTCTTCGATAAATAATGCAGTATCCGGATAAGGGGCACCGAGGGAGTCGAAGACCAGAGGTTGGAATCGGAAACCTGGGTCCCGGGAGGGCAGAGAGGGGGGACCAGGCGCCTTGAAAGCTTGTGCTGTAGGTCCTGGATCTTGCGATGGTGCATGAGGGCGGCAGCCCCACCGGCGACTTGCGTCGCTTTGGTGATGGAGGTCTGCTTGAACGGAGACGTGACGGCGACGTCACATGCAATGGGTCGGTCTGGTAGAGCAGGTTCAGTGTCACGGGGGGGATGCACGAGGAGAATGTCAGCGGGCCTGTAGTCCGTCCCGGGGAGGAGATTCTCAGCTTCGAACTCGTAGTCAAGGCCGGCGGCACGGAACACGTGCCACGCGAATACATTTCGAACGGAGTTGTGGCGGTGAATGCGCCCGACCTCTGAGACGCAGCGGTCGGCGGCATGGTCACCGTGGACATCCATGTCCTGCTGGCAGTGGAAAATTCAAGGGTTGATTTTTTTATTTCGTAAGGTACCTTCAGATTCGAGGTCATGGCTTTTCTCATGAATGCACCAGAAACATTCCAAAGAATGACGACCGAGGGTTTGAAACGAATTCCATTCGCAAGGTTGTATATCGATGATGTGGTAATATTCTAAAGCATTTTGGATCAGTACATATCGGGTGTCAGCACAGTGGCGGATAGGATATCTGCATAAGCCTCGAAATTAAGTTGAGCAAATGCTTCTTTGCAAAAAAATCTATCCAACATCTCGATCAAATCGTTGATCAAGAGGGAATTAAGGCTGATCCAGAAAAAACAAAAAAGGCAAGTTGCTATCAAGGCCCGCTTCAAAGGCGGGGTCCGATCTTCCTAGATCTGGCGTGATATTACCGAAGATTTATCAAAGATTTAGCCAAGACGGCAGCACCGTTACATACCAGTATTGCGAAGAATGGAAATTTTTCCTTGAGCAAGAATAACAATCTAAATTCGAGGAGCTAAAACATAAGCTATATGTCCCCCAAAGCTCATGTATCCAGATTTCAAGAGACCATATGTTGTGGAAACGGACACCTCAGAACGGTCTCTGAGTGGCTTTTTGTTCCAAACAGATGAAAACGGAAGGCTATACCCTGTTAAATTCTCAAGTTTTACCCTGAATGACTCGTATAATAGAAAAATTGTGTGCAAAAAGTTAGCAATAGCTGTTGTGCTTGCGTTGAAAAAGTTTCGCGTCTACCTTTTGTCATTCGAAAAATTCGTTTTGATAACTGATCACCAGGTACTTATGAAGGCATTCCAAGAGAAAGAAGTGCACCACAGCTTGGATCTGTGGCTTGACATTTTCGTGGATTAACTGTTCGAAGTTTGTATAGACCCGGACGCATTAATTAGCCCGCTGATTACCCGTTCCGTTTGAGGGATCTAATGAATCCAATTGAAAGAGCTTCCGAGGGCATCCTAGGAGTTGCCATTGTGCAAGTGCCACACAGTAACGATTACGAAACTAGTCTGCAGGAACCAATGAAATTCACTAATGGACTGGAAATGAGTAAATTTGATCTCGAACACAGAAATTAGGGACGCGGGAACCAAAAGGTTTTACATTGTGGGATGGGAAACTTATCCGACACTCAAAAGCCGTTACTTGACTAGTAGCCCAGTTAAAAGAAAGAATGAAGATCTAGAGGAAGTTTCGTGATTACTTAGAGGATTAGGATATCGAAAAAGCCAAGCAATTCATTACAGAAAGATTTTGGTGGTCCGGTATCCATAAAAACGTCTACTGTTTCGTGAAAAGCTGCAATAACTGTCAAAAATCACCCTAATCTGGAAGTACTACACAAATCTAAGCTTTCCCATTTCCGGTCTTTTTGAAACCTTCTCAATCGACTTTGCCGGCCCATTCAAAGAAAAATTTTCCGGAAACAAATACATTTTTATAGCGGTGGAATATTTTACTGGATGGCCACTAGCAACTTCAGTTGAGGAGGTCAATGATAAGGCGGTCCTGATTTTCATCTAAAAATAAATAATTCAAACATTTGATCTTCCAAAAATTGATAATCTCGGATAACGGCCTTTGTTTCAGTGCAACGTTATTTCTTCGCTTTTTGAGAGAGAAAGGGATTCACTTGAAAAAAGTTCTTGCGTACGCTCCTATGTCAGACGGGAAATCGGAAAGAATGGTCGCAACCATCAAACCAGCAATATCGAAAACTATGTCAGAGAATGAAATCCAATGGGAAGATGCTCTACCAAAGGTGTTATTCTGTTATCGCCGAAGAAGAGAAGTAAATGGACGCTCACTAGTTGTGGGGTGTTCAGCGCAAAAAAGGTAATCGATGGTTGAACTGTAATTTGATGCTTCCGGTCAACAGGCCGAAGCATCAGACCAGGGTTTATATAGAAAAAGTACTCAACACCAGCGGAGATAAATTGTAACAAACGTTGCTGAATTCAATGGTATTGTAGAAAAGGCGACCCTATAGGTATCAAACTATAAGGTTCTGAAGGCTCATGTAGCCGCCATCAGTGATACCGAAAGCACTATAAATCATAGCAAAGTCCCATTGGTCCAATTGGAAAGGAGGCATAAAGTAGTTGCTAATTGGTGGGTTCCGAAATTTTAAGAGAACCACGCGAGATAGCCACGATGGCTCCATGTAATTGGGTTAGCACAAAGCGGTATTATCTTATGTCACTGATGCGTGGGTACAGTGCACCAGTTGCACTGATGTCTTCATACAGTGTAAATACTTGGTACAGGTTACTCAAGGGATATTCTCAGGGTATAATCGCTACAACAGTTGAACTTATGTACGAAAGGTATCCGATAATGCCAAAGAAAGACATAGAAACAAATAATATCGATGAGGAGAGTTGGAAGTCGAACTAATGGCCACAGAAGTTTGGAGATCAAGTCGAGCGTTAAGAAAGACAAATAAAAGAGTGCAGAGCATCTAGTTCAAACGATTTTACTCGTCTTTAAAGTACATGTCATACATGGAAAAGCCATTCAACAGGGTTTGAGATGGCCGGCGTTCCAAAAAATACTCAAATACTTGTATCGTCACGGAGGAAAGAAACCCCCATTAAAAGCTCTGTTCAAGCTCAGGGAAGATATCAAGGAGGACCATCCAATCACTTCGTCTCTTACTTTACCACCAAAGGCCTGAAAATTACTTGTTATACAAAACTGTATGCAATCACGAAGCATACTCAAATATAAAAGGATTGCTATGGGAGTAAAATGAGCCTGGGAATAGATCATCTTGATTATGCGGGACTACGAACTACAAGTAGTCATCCATCTTTACATTAGTATACAACTATTTTTTGTACATTGAGGGGCTCATTGCTATAGTATAAGGAAGAAGACTTCCAACTATTGATGAGGGTTCCATTTCCGTTCCAAAACGGAAAATTCATCGAAGCAAGTCCAGGGTTTGTAGAAAAATATATCATTCCTCTAACAGAAAGATATGGGGAAGTAGCCACCATGGACTCATGCAGACCCTATCTGAGTATTATCCGCCCGGTTCATATTAATCAAGAACAATCAAGATCTGCAACTTAGGATGTACAGCTTGCCCTCGTATGTGGAATATCGATTAGTAACGTATCCGCGATGGGAACCTTATCACACGCTTAACAGCAATGGAAGGTCAACTAGGGAGAATGATCCGCTTGAAGCAGTTGTGGTGACCCGAAGAGAACATCCTGAAGGACGTAAATAGTCAACAAGAGGCTTTGGACGTCCCTAGAGGTCCCTCTGCCGGACCCAGCACACAAAGAAATGGGGGCGAAAGTCAACCGAGGAGTTACGCCGCATTTTTCATCCATAAAAATTCTTCATTAATCATGCTCAGCATATGGTTGGTAGGTATAGGATATACTTTTGGCTGCGCAATATTTCCGACGACGCAATGAAGAACAAGTTACATAATTCATGATAAGCATCTGCTTATGTTTTCGAGCTCTACACGGACCGTATATGTCATACGAAGACTAACTCCTGTTGCTTTGCGTCTTTTTTCCTTACAGACATCCATTTCTTCAGCATCTCCCGGACGAAGCCGCATATCACATATACATTTTTCACTCTTGGGAGATTCAGAAGAGCTACGGAAGAAACGTTTATGCAGCCCCACTTTAAGGTTATCAAGTCTATATATGAAGCCATGGTACGAAGGCAAACAAAAGTGACGCGAACTTAATTTTTGCAACATCATGTGGTAATCAGATACATCCTTATTCATTTGAAAAGTCTTATATTGTATCAAAAGGCAAATAAAGCTAAAGAAGACAGAGGAAGAACAATGACTAGCTGGAACGTTCGTCTTAAGCGAGAGGGCGTGATATCAGGCAATATGGCGAACTTAGGAAAAATTATTACAACGCTGGCTGCTTGCATGCTGCGCTTGCTGAGTTGCCATGCTGCGCTGGCTGAGCTGGCGTGCTGCGCCGGCTGTGCCGGAATTATATTACCAAATTCATTTTCAATTATTCTTAGAGGATTCTGTGTACTGTATAGTAGCGGTGCTGCGCTGTCATAGGTACTGCTCAGGTGCCCCATATTTAGGGGGGTTGAAACTGTATACAAGAAGGTAAGAGGGATTCCTAGGGGCGCCTTTCATAGAGCTGAATAAGGATATTTGTAGTGCTCTAGATATTGCGGTTGGAGGCCCCGGGAAATTTTGAACCACTCAAAGGAATATTTGCGGACTGGATGGTAGCATGGATATTTTGCAGGAGCTTTTTTTTCTGATCTCGAGGATGGCAATTGTGAGGAGTAGATGTATATATTTATCTTGAAAATCTCTTATCGCTGATCTATATAGTCAGCATGATTTGTTTTGGTGCATTTTATGGCATTTTTTATGAGTCCCCGAGGCTTTATGACTAGCCCAAAAGGTTATTTGAGCTGATTAAACTGCTTTCGCTGAGAGAGGTGAGTAATGTTGGGGAACAAATCGAGTCAGTCCCAAATAGCTGGGAAGTTGGGAGTCCAGTTCACACCTAAGAGCCGTTTTCTTTATGCTGGTCACAGACCATAGGTGTCAAACCCTGTTCCTTCTATACTCGGATGCATGCCCTTGAAATTTCGTCCTTACCAGCCTTTTTTGTTCGCTCAACTATACCACGGTAACAATTTTGTGGCTTGCAACGACTTCTTGAGGTAATCCCTGTCAGAGACCACAGAATTCGAAGATATGCCCGCCAAGTTCGCTTTCTCGCCCAGGATCTGCGGAAAGCTGCTCGCCACCCCGTCATTGATCCGAGAGATGGCTTTCATCGCACTAGACCGGACATCAGGGGAATGGGAAGCACTGGAGGCAATTATTTCTTCGATACCACATTTGTCATCACGCTCGCATCATCAGAACGAGAACCTTTAACCCGCTCAAAAACGTCTACGCGGCTACGTGCAAAGTATAGAAGACATGAATCTTTTATAGCGACCTCCTCGCGAACTAGACTCACTCCCATCCCTACAGCTACCCTCGGGGGCTGGTACCTAGACATCTAAGCGCTACTAAATGATGTGGCGCTAAAGTGGCTGTCAGGGCAGTGGAGACATACAGGACGTTTCGAGCGGTTTCAACCTAGAGGCATGCGGCGACAGCAGTGATGTCCATTGCATCATGCCTGCTGACAGGCTTTGAGCAAGCCTTCCTGGAGCACGTGTGACACTACCCAGTATCCTTAACACTATTAGAATACACCGGTGGATAGCCGAAACGCACCTTTCAGATACCATACAACCAAGTCGAAGTTCTTAAAATGGCCCAGAAGTTTCCGCATTTTCTATGTGACTTGGACATGCTGCTAACCTCTTATTGTAAAGACTTACCACCCACTCTGCTTTATCCTCAACGAAACATCTGACCTCACCACCTAATAAGTGGGTAACGTGACCTGTTTTAATACTTGGAGTATTTGTTCTGTTGAGGCCCGGAATATCCTAGAGGGTGACCAGAATTACCTCTTAATTTGCACTGGAAAGCAGCCTAAACGCCGACGAGGAGGCATGCTGCGTTGGCCCTTACGGCCGCGGGAGCGTGACTTTGGGTAAGCACCGTCCGGATCTTTCCATAGATCTATATCTGTCAAATAAGTTGACTGGATTTCATCCAGCATATCTGTTATAGAAAAAAGACTCCTGAGTTCCCCAAAAATGTCTCCGGGAAAATTTAAGACTGTAGTGTTTATATTTGCCGCATGTTAGCGGGAATTTTACCCTACGTTCCACTCGCAGTAAACTAACCCTAACGCGAATAATCTTTTCCAGGAGATTGACAAGTTTGGATCCAACTTTTTCTTATTGGGTGTGCTTCGCTGGGATTTGAAGATTGTGTAAAGGGAGAAGCTGAGGGTAATTAAGCACAAAAATTCTTCTTCTTAATAATTTTTACGAGACGAAATTACCGTTTCTTTACACCCTTTTCCTTTTTCTTTTCTTCTTTTTATGTAAATCTATCCCCCCCTCTGATGACGATTATTTTCGTTTCTCGGATTATTGATTTTCTCCAATCTTCAACATCTTTTTCTACAATTTAGATTTCTGCAAATAATTTACTCATAAATTATCCTTTGAAAGGCAATCTCACTATTTTTTTCACTACAAAAATGGTTACGCGCCTTTTCTTCGACAGGACCGCCCAGCTGAGCCTGTTAACGATTTTAAAACGGTCGGGCTCGGGCTAAAATTTATCTGAGACTCTCTAAAAATAGCCGCTCGACAATTTTAACCGCTGTTGCAACAGACAGGCACGGAATGACCCTCTTCCCCCCATTTTAAAATCCTACCATCCTCTTCGCACCCTCTCGTCTCTTCTCTATTCCCTTCGGCCATAACCGTCATAGAGGACTACCTCCATTGACAAACAGGGAAGCGCATTATGGAGCGCTATCCCGCCATCTAGTAGATAGAAGCGGAAGAAGTAGTGAAGGTACTCGAAAGAGGATGTTAGTGAGGCGGAAGAGTGTTGTGAGGAGTGGGATGCCTTGGAACTTGTTTACGGAATGGAAGAAGAGGAAGCCGAGGAGGAGGAAGAGGAGGAAGAGGAGGAGGCAGAATATTTTGGACGTAATGAATTGGTTGTATCTGGTGGTGCCGGTCACGAAACCGGTAGGAGGGGCGTCAGGTGAGCCAGATTTGTAGCAAGAAGGATTAGAAAACCGATATTCATTCACAGTTTTTTGTATGTGAGCGACATATGTACTTATGATGTCTTTAAGGAAGTGGCTAGATCTGATTGAAGATGAGGATTGTGAGGAGTATACTTGTTAATTTCTGTAAAAAAAATTAGCTGCGACCATATGAAGTCTTTTCATGCGTTTTATGGCGCTTTTAGCAGGTTTATTTGGGATTTTGGTTTCGGTGAAAAGTGTATATTAGTTGAATAAATTACCTTCATCGGGAGAGGGAGAGAAAGTTTAGAGTCAAGCTCGAACCGAAAACATTCGATCAGATCTCTAGCCGCTAATCGAGTTACTTTAGCCCGCGCCTCCAGAATTGGTTACTAGAACGATAAAAATTCTTGCACTATCACTCCTCGTCGTTGTCCGTTTAATACTACTGTAGCACTTCGGTCTTCCAAAATATTCTCATCTCGGGTATTTGGCGGTTTCTGTTTCTGTTGGCGCCAATTTTACCCTACTACGGGCCGGAGCGAATCCTACGACATTAAAACGAGTTGATCTTCCTGTCTTGGGATTTATTAAATTCCACACGACGTTCTATCCTAGTACACAGAACGAGAGGAAAACAGAAAATAGAACCCGATACTCGCACAGTTTCATCCCGAAGTGGGACCTATTTCTTGATTGCTACTATTGTGAAATTCCTCTTCTCCTCCCATAGTATCAATTCGTTGACTTTTCTGAGCGTAGAAAGGGCTTAAAAGTACCGGAAGTACCAAGGATTCACCAAGACCTCTGTAAGAGCTGTGCTTCTGACTATTACTATCTACACACTCGTAGTGTGGCACCCAGACGAATATGCCTTGGTTCGCTCATGTCAATTAGGGATTTAAGGGCTCTTCGAAAGAATTCGTTTGTCCTCCAAATCTGCCGATAAACAAGAGGGAATAGAGATAAAGAAACTGTCCTTGCGTATGTGTGAAATGAAGGATATATATGGGGCTATACATCAGTTGAAAAAGTCGTTAAAGGTTCAATGGAGTTGCTTCCGTTGGAAGAGGAAGTGGCAGACTAAGACCCTGGAAAGAGAAACATTAAAAACTGCGGGGAAAGTAAAAATTCAAAGGAAGTAAAAAAATTACACTTGGTGAGTCAAAAGGATTTAAAATAAACCCTATAGATGAACTAGGGACGCCTAGGTGACAGAAAATGGTTCTGGAACAGAGAAAGAAACAATTAGAAAAAAGTTAGTAGTTTTTTTCGTCCCGGGGGAAATACGGAAGCAAGATTGGCTGGCTCGTCAGGTGGGCTTAAAGAATTTGCTTTACGAAAGATGCGCATGAAATACGAAAAAGAAGATAAGGCACAGTGTAAAAGATAGTGGAGGTAATGTCGAGTCATTAGGAGCGATCCTTGCGCTACGTTCACTCGTAAAGATGGATTTTGAGAGGAAAGACAGCACGGTTTTAATTTTTTGTTTTGAACTTCTCAGTGTGTTTTCTTGAAGTCAATTTTTTGATTAGTGAAATTTATCTGGTACGGTAGGAGTTCAAGGAGCACTACTGGTAAGGGAGAAAGGAAGAGATTCGTATACTGTTACAGTTGGTTTTGCTTTAACCTAAAAAAAATTCATATCTGAGTGTTACTTTGGATTCTTGTAGTGAGAGACCCTAAAAGAAAACCTCAAGGCGACTCAACAGATGGGTTGTATTGGATAAAACTGTTGCTGCTGTGTGCTTTTGATTCAGCACGGCCCAGACTTTGCGATATGTTTCCATGTGCCATACAGCTAAAATATCCCAATGTCGGTAAACATAGCGCATGCGTCCGGGTGCCAACAAAGAAGGGTAGGCATTGGTACGTGCACAAGTCTATCTCTGGCAGAAGTTGAGAGGAGAGCATTGTGTCTCCTATTTTTGCGGTGCTGGCCGAGTTGAGGATTTCATTAGGTTGAAGCACGAAATCAACTATAGGAGGGTGCTGGAGGGATCAAAAAGGTGAAACTAAAGAATTTGATACCCGCATGTCATGCTTGGTGCGGAGAAGACCTCCTCGATGCCCGAAAGCCAAGTGAAGAGCAACCAAGTAATGCTTCCAGCCAAAAGAATCACTCTTAAGCGAGAAACTGAAGCGTCTCTCTGTACGCGTAGAAATTCCCTCCTGTCATGTTTCTCTCTCCAGTTGCTTCTCCGTTATTTCTCGCCCCCTTTCCACTTTCTATTACGGGAAGAGATTTATATTTCTTTATACACTTGTATTTCTCGTATACCTTTTTATGTAATATTTCCTTCTCCCTGACAATAATTCTTTGTCCTTCTTTTATTTGAACTTCTTCGCCCCTAAAAATCTTTATTTCATTATCAATATTTGCACATTTGAGTTTCGCCTAATATCATCCTTGAAAAGGCGTTTTTCACTAATTCTAACTTCAAGGCAAATTTCCGCCTACTTTTTTATTCAATATGCCTGCAAATCTGAACCTTTTACCGCTATTTAAATCCCCTCTTGGCAGCCATTGTGCACAGAATACCTCCTTTTTGCCTCATTTCCAAACATCTTCATCCTCGCCCAATCAACGTCTCCCTTTTATCTTCGTCGGGCCCAAACGACGTAGAAGAATTTCTCTTTCGTGAAACCAGGAAACGTCTGACGGTGCTCTTTGCTCGTCAAACAGTGTAGATATAAGCACAGGACGCAGTAGGGGCGATTCGAAAGAAGAGGATGGTAAGGCAAGGGAGTGCTTCATCGGGTAGGTGGCCGCGGAAATGGTCAAAGGGATGGAAGAAGAAGAGGGCGAGGGGAAGTCCGGAGAAGAAGAAGAGGAGGTCGATAACGAGGCCTGGGAGGAAGGGGTTGAAGACGAGGAAGATGAGGAGTCCGCCGATGAAGAGGGTAATTTCGAACCGGGTCATATGGAAGGGGAAGTTATGATTTGGTTGGATCAGTTGGTTCCCAAATGGACACGATTTGGGGGTCAGGTGAACTGCATGCGTTTTGGGAAGTTTTATGCAATCATGGACCCTCCAAGGTATGAATAGAGACTATGTTGGTACTTATGATGTCTTAAGGGAAGTTCCAAGTCTTCATCTTGAGTATGACGATTTTGAAGAGTAGATTTATTTAGTTTCCTTCAAATATCCTTTGTCAAGCTTTCTGCGTCCATATGAAGTCTTCTACTTCTTTTGATGCTTCTAGTAGTTTTAACGAGATTTTAGATTGGAAAAAACGTATAAGTTATCTGAATAAATTTCTTCTTTCATGAAACGGAGCAAATCGGAAGTCGAAATCAAACCAAAATCTTCTGCGGCCGTCAATCCACAAAGAAGCTAGTAAATGCAATTAAACCGGTTGCACAAGAGGAATTGCCTCCTGACAACATCCGCAACCATGCCTATGACAAATTTATGTCCCTTCAGTACGCTGAAAGAATGTTTCCGCTACTCAGTTTGTCCTAGTTTGAAGAAACATACCAAGACCGCCGTTCCCCGTTCGGTTCCAGGACTTATTTTAGACTCTAATTTTCGCCTCTATGGCTCTTTTCCGCAGATAGGTCGTCCAAAAGGGCTGCATATCTATCGAAACGCCTGCTATATCACAGTTAAGAGTATTAATGCAATGCACTTCATAACATATATGCAGCTGTCCTAGAAAAAGGCATTTAGAAGGCCTCTTGACGTCAATAAACTGATGCAGGATTACATTAAAAACAGATAATTACGTAATAAATCAAGGCAATTGAAGCTGTCAGTGGGAAATACTACCTTGAACTAAACTTCGTCAACTTTTTTGGTCTTTCCATTCCAGAGCGAAGAGATGTAACCGCCAAATGAGCTTAAATCAAATTCGTAGGAATGGCAGAAGCAATCAGGACACATTGCAGAATTTCCAGGTAAAATTGCACTATCTCCTGCCTAAGCTTCAACGATAGAAGGCCGGTATTTTGAGCCGTTCATCCTCGTCTAGGATCCCACGATAACTGTAGCAATTCATAAAAGGGATTTAATTTCGAATATGAGAGGTTTTTAATAATATCGAAGCTCCATATTAGCTGTACCCTCCAGTTCCGCTAGTTTTAATGTCTTCTCCGAATCTTTTAGCAGGCACTGGGGAAAGAAGTTTTGTTTAATAATATTAGGAAAGTAGATGGTTTCCTGATGTGGTGCAACATGTTTGTCTAGGGATCTAACTGATTTGGTGTAAACTTACAAACTAGGAGATTTTGTTGCAAATATCGAAAGAATAATATTGAAATGAGAAATGCAGCACCAAAATTATAATATGTTTACTGCAAAAAAGAGGTATAAATGTAAACTCAATTTTTTTTGCTATGCAACTAAGAGCTCCCAGAATTATAGAGGGGACAAAGTAGCAACCTAAATCGATAAAAATGGTAGAGAATTGGAACAATTTTATTTACAGGATTGAAGATCAAGTTGCGCGACAATAAAGGAAGTAAGTGAGAGTTTGGATCATCGAGCTAGTATCCATTCATTAGGGTTATCCATGTATGATTATGAAATGAGTTAGATCAGGGATAATGTTACATAAAGCTATGCCCTGCTTCATGTCGGTTGGAAAAGTAAGAAGGAAATGTATTGGCTGGATGAAAAAAGATTATGCAGAGAAGCACCTGAGCCTCCTTTTCTTTATCAATACTGTGCTTATTTGCAGAAAGAAAAATATTAATTCCTCCCAGAAGACAGATAAAAGCAACTACTAAGGTTTTTATTTATTCAGAAGCGAGATATTTTTCGATGTAGGTACAAAGATTGGGAATTACTGTACTGCTCTTCCGTGATTAGCATGTGTTTCTCACTTTCCATGACTTGTCGAAATCATATCCTATTGTTGTAAGGTGCAACTATTTATTTCTTAGGAGCCATCAAGAAGTAAAATCATGAAATACAACCTCATATTGGACTCTTAATAATATTTGGAGACTTTTTATTTTTGATAATTTCAAGCCCAAAAGCATAGTTCTGAAATGTAAAATATAGTAAATCTCCTCAAAAATCATTGCTGACTCAAGAAACATTATGAGGGCCCGGAATACAAATAAGAGATTGGAGGTTTCCCTAAAAGACCCTCTGTGTGTTCCAGGTCACCTAGAAATGGGGGTGAATTCCTTTAGGGGACCCACGTATACCCTCATTTTTAACTATACATCGTGATATAAAGCGTGTAGTCGGTAGAAGGAAACTATTTATCTCGCTCAGCAATTCTTGCATATTTTTGATGACCATTTGTTGTAATTCCAAGTGTTGTAGAGATCGCATTTATCTACGTACAGTCCTTATTTTTGATTCAATTATTTTTATAAGATATCTGCAATCCTCTAGAATCTTCTGGACGAGTTTATCTGTACAAAATTATTTATATTCTGAGATATTCGGAAGGTTACGGGAAAAAGACTAATTCATCCTATTTAAATGTTCTAAGAAGCCATTTTAAACACATGGGATAGAATGAGATCCAAATGGCTCGTACGTACTTTCCGGGGCATTAAAATATTTAAATTTTTTCTCTTAGCATTTCAAAAGCCAAAACACTAGGAACACAGAATAAATTCAAGAACATTGAATAAAAATGAAGGAACAGGATGTTGGCTCAAGCAAGGCGGTTATCTGCGCGAACAATTTTTTTTTATTTTTATCTTATGAGTTAATTTTTCGTGCAGAAAACTTCTTTCGTCCTGTAATTTCTTTTATACGTGAAAACAAAAGTGTTTATTCTCTCTTTTCATAACTATCTTTTTATGAAAATCAAGTTTGTACCCCTTTCTTTTCTCATTCAATATTTTTCAAAATAATTCGAGGATGTTTCGGACCTTTAATTTCTAAATATCTTCACTTCCGATCAATGTTTTTGCTAATGAAAAATATGAGTAACTAATGTTAGACAAAACACATTAGATTCAAAATTCAATGGCTCCTTTGGATTTGAAAAAGCAAACTATCTCTGCAATGAGCTTGCGTCTCTACATAAATGGTAATATTAAGAAGTTTTCTATTATTGAATCCCGTTTCTGGTAACGTGAGTACCAGCTCATTGGATAAGAACTTCTAAAATAATATATCGACTCTTCTTAATCTTCATCCTCGAAGTCATAGCCAAACAATTCTTGCAAAATAGACATACCTCATATGCAAATTTACAAGTACCCTGTAATGGTTCATGATCATAGACAGCCTTCCAGAAAATACCTAGGGCCTCAGAATCTTCTTCATGATTCTAAAACTACCCCTCATTCCCACCGAAGAGTTCAAGATTGGGATCACTCCGTCATTCTTCTCTTTTTTCACCACCACTGTACACCAATGGCTTCCACAAGTCCACCTAGTCTGGTTCTTCTTCAGATCCTTATAGATCCAGCTCCATTTTCTCTATCTTCTCCGCTTCCTCCTCCACTTCTTCTGATTCCTATTTCCCCTCTAGAAATTAATGACGAAATTACTTCTGAACGCGCTTCAGGTCCAGCCATTTGAGTAAATATTCGTATTGCTATAGCCTATTAGCCGCCAAAGTTAGGTCGTTAATGGGACGTCGGGCACTGGATGATTTCGCGATATTGGGGGACGAACGGAGACTAGTCTTGTTGATTTTAAAGTAAGGGAGTGTGCTGGTGAACCAATGGAGTAAATTATGGTAGGTTTGTTTCTTCCAAAACGTTGCTATCGTACTTTAAGTAGGGTAATTTCATCGATAATTGCCATTGCCTTGGCCAAACTAAAAATTCAAGGCGATATTGCAGATTTGAGTTGGCCTGAATTACAGGTGCAAAAAAATCTGTGCGATAAAATTTCGGAAATGAACTTGGAGGACGGGTCGGATGACGATTCGAGGGGGTTCTCTTCGAGAAAATAGGACCAAATCTTCAAAAATAAAATAGAACTTAAACGTTTACCATTATTTTTGATTCATAAAGGTAAAGGATTTTTAAGATTTCCTTCTTGAAAGAAAATATAACTCTGATTGTTTCAAGAGCAAGATTTCAAGGATAGTTTTCGGGACGACGAAAACAGGTATTTGCAGAAATGACTGATTTCCCGCCAACAATTTTTAGGTCATTCTAACTTATTTTTTTGTCATTTATTACCTCTGAACATATGCCTTTCTTACATTTGCCTCAAATTATAATAAGTACCCATAATATGTACTTCCAATCGAGGTATAATTAATCCATTACTTGGGTCTCCAATTTTAATTATTTGAAACCTATCTTGCTCCTCGGTCTCGAACGCCTTCGCAGATCTAAGGTCCAATGGTTGGAACTTCGGATGATCCACATCAAGTGAGCCCTGGACGTAATCCTTAATCATAGATCAACAGTTTCGTGCCTTTCGTGCTCCATTTAGCGGTCCAGTTAAGTATCTCTTAGGGTGAAAGGTTTGAGTGTTTATACGCTTGGAAAATATATTTGGTCTATCCTAAAGTTTTTCAGACAATCACAATCGACTCAAACAGGTGTGCCGACACAGTAATGGGGGAGAAACTACGCTCCCTAAAAGGCTACATTCAGGCCAGCCATCAGACAGGCCGCGTGTTCCATACCCTGTACAAAGTCATGAAAATACTACATCCATTCATTCTCTTGGGTAGCCTACAAATGCGGGTGCGTTCGTAGGCAATTTGTCGGACATTTCCCCCTAGTAAACTTTAAAGCTAGCAGCGATTGTCGAAACCATACAGAGATTATTATATTATTAAGAAATGGTTGCCACCATCTATTCACCCACCTATACAAGGGAGCTCCCTACGTGCACTCGTTACCTGTCGGAGATAGTTCCAGATTATCGTTTCGTCTTTTAATGTTCTTAAGGTCAAAAATTCACTCCAATATTAAATTGACAATCGTTTATGGCGCTGAGCTCATCATGATATGCAGTCAGTCTTCACTATTTCCAGCATTCTTCTACAACTACACTCGGCGTTGGCAGTAACTTCTAACGCTGCTTGTCTGCTGGCTGGCATCCCATCGACTTTCTGGTAGACCGCTTGGTGCTAACATTCGACAGTTATGATTTGTACATTGCTTCCACCATCGGTACATGTATTTAATATGACATTCAGATTTGCAACTCCAAATGGGTTCCAGCCAATCCATACATCTCAATAACGACACCCCCCTTTTTTCCACCCTATTTGCATTAGTCCCCAGAATCTCATTTACTGGGGACGACTCGCTCCAGAATAGTGGCTAGTCTATAGCTCCTTCACCCCTTGTGTTACAGTCGATCTTTCGATGAACCTATACCGTATTGCTTCCTAGGGCTTTGTCCTATTTTGCCATCACAGCAAACCAACCCCATGGTTCCTACTTGAGAAAAAACTTTACATTTGTGTCATGAAAAAATTCTAACGATATACGGGAATAATTCAACTTTATTTTATGTACACCAATTGTTGGGGTAAGACCTTTCGACATGCATTAATCTCTTGTTAGCTATTGAGAACGACAACTATATGCCCGTGAAACTTCAACACTTCCTGTACTTTTTGGCCTTCCGACGTCACGCAGTAGCACAATACCTATTTTCCCCGCGAGGGTAAATTTTGAGCCGGACTAACCCCGTTACAGTATGGTTTAGAATGGCGCCAAGCTCCAGAGACATGGCTTGAAAGAAAATGGAGCATTTTATTTTTAAGTTTATCTCGTTATATTTTAAATTGGCTATGCAGTGATTTAAGATATAATTTATGTCGACTGTATCTTCCAGGAGTAAAACACCGAAACGTTCCCCCGTGTTTTAAGTTAGAAACAGAATCACCCTTGGCCCATTAAACTTTCTAGGTTGTACTATGGTCATGAGATTTCAGTGATGGGGCTCTGAGATTTCTGTGCGTGTTTAAGTTCAAGGCAGGTGATGCAACACCATCAGACTAAATGGTTTGGAGAGTTTTCACACCAGGATGAGCAATGCGTGGATGAAAAAAACCCACATGTGTCAAAAATTGGTTGAATTTATGAGTCTGAGGCAACTCGCTCGAAATATACATTACAAACGTATGCATTGGAATCCCAGTTCTTGAATATCAAAGTAACTCTACCTTCCTCAATCAACATACAAGTTTCGCTTTTTAGCTTACAAGTTTTATATCAACATAGGGCAGTTTTTTGATTACAAGCATTTGCACTCAGTCATAAGCAAGTCAGACGACCGAGGCAGTAGCAATAACCTGGACTAGTATTTATAAGCTTCAAGGAGCGGGTAGCCATCGAAGGTACTACTCTAGATCGAATACTCAGTTAACAAAAGCAAGAACATCATCCAAGTTGTATGTACTACTGATTTCAAAAAATGGTCTCTCGGAATCTTTACATAGTACCAATTACCGCATTTATTACTTTTTTCTACATTCCACATGTGTTTGGAGCATGTGCAGTAATTTCCTCTCTTCCACAAGAATGTTTCGAGCAGAGAATCTTCCCAAAAGTATTTGATGGCCAGTCAGATGTGAAAGTGGTGCAGGTGGATCTGTGCTCGATATTCACGAGAACTTCATCGTGTTTCAATCTTTTGCAAGCATTGAGGTGTTTGTAGAGATTCTCGGAACTCGCTTGCCAAGCAGGCTTAAGATGGTTATCGCGAAAAATCAGAACGGGACCGTAGATAGGAACAATTCATCAGTCTGGGTTGACAGATGTGCTCCCTTCTATTTCGAGAGCGATCGTGAAAGCTTTACAATGTACTTTCAAATGATGCAGATTATAGTTTGGCAATACGAAACCGGAAACTGTCCTGTGGATGGTGCTCAAACTTTTCCAGAAATCGCAGCTCTGCGGGGTTCCTTGTCAACTCTTGGGGCTTCATTTGGTATTAAGGAATGTCCAGGATTTTTCCTGTGAGGAGAGTGTCTAGATCAGTCTAAGCATACTGTAGTTAATAGAAACTATTTAGCAATCTTTATAATCCTTACAAGAATGGTGGTGGAAATCTTTACGAGTACGAAACAAAGAACTCAGACGTGCAGAAGTAATTGAAAAAATACTACTCAAGCAGACGACGGGTGCTCACCTGGCGGGCTTCCATCCCTTGAAGACAGAATAAAAACGAGTAACGAAATCCTGCGACTCAAGCGTAACAGAGGAATGTCGGCGGCTGGCAGCGAAAGAAGCTAGGAGGCGGAAATTTTTACAACCACTCCCCCCTAACGCACCATAAGTATCGATTCCGACAGGCACCAGTAAGATATTGTCGGCATCACAGTAGTCGCTGTAGCTCGAGACCGTTGCGTGCTCGGCGAGAGACACAGCGGCGCCGGGAGACGAGGCGCTGTGCGAAAGGCGCTGATGGACGTCAGGTGTGGCCACAGTAACATCCAATGCGATATCCTTGGCTTCTAGACCGTAGTCGGCAGGTATATACAGGTCAATGCGGAAAGAAGGCGAGGAGTATGAGGGGTTGGACTGAAGCGGGGATTCAACGAGCACACTGATAATAAGTTCTATGCAGTAGCGATGGAGGGCATTGCGAAGGACGTTGTTACGATGGGTTTGCCCTTCATCGTACTAGCCGGCCAAGACATGTTTGCCCATCGGGTCCAGAACCCGAGTGACGTAGGTGGAACGGCGAGATCAGAAGGGGCACCGCGAATGTCCCGAGAAAAGTAGGATACCGAGACAAAGGGAAACAGAAATTTCCATAGCATAGGATGCCAAATATGTGCCACGATGCGGGTGGGGAAGAGCAGTAAAGAGGGAACAGGAGTATTTGGCACGCATCGTGGGACGAGCCCGCTCCGCGGCATCGGCGCGGAGAAACATGCGATCGAATGCGGAAGCGTGGAGATCGAGGGTGGTCGTAAACTGGAGTTTTTCACCTGCAACTGGGGATATACAGCGCTGAAGGAGTGCAGTGGAGTTCAATCAAGCATGGTTGGAGAATTATGGTTCTTCCTCCTTACTAACTTGCTCATGATGAACGTAATTGATCCAAAAACTATATGCACAAGTTGATTTTCCAAGATGATGAAGAACATCGCGGCTGCGGCGTTCTTGGCTTCAAGCTCATCATCCAGCAAGCTTTGCAAGACCTTGCTCCCAACTCCTATTAAGGAGCTGGGAACATACGAAGCAGCTGCAGACGCCCATCGGAGATGGTCGACCTCTTGCCTGCCGTCTAGGATTATCCCGTTCAGTGTAATTTGCTCGCAAAATTCACCATCGCAAAAGACGCTGACGGACGCAATCCATGAAGCAGTGCAAGAACGAATTCCTCTTGGGGATTCGAGGAGGCAGGCGTTTCGCGCGTCTATGGCCCTCCCGGGAGCTAAGGAATGGGTGTATTGTCCCCCATGCCCCGGACTACAGACAAGCATTGATCCTCGAGAATTCTCGGTGTGGCTTCAATACTACTGTCAAGTCCCACTTTTTCACCCTGAAACGCCATGCCCGAGAAGGAATTCCCCGGACACACTCGATGTACATGGCGATCATCTCATGCACTGCTTGCATGGAGCCATCAGGATCAACCGACATGATCGCCAGGTAAACCTTCTTGCGAAAGACCTGTCAAGAGCTGCTCGTCATCCTGTCGTAGAGCCACGCCATGGTCTCCACCGCACGAGACCAGACATACAGGCAATGGGAAGCAGCGGAGGACCGACTTTTTTGGTGTTACCTTCGTGAATCCCCTCGCTCCTCCACAGGAGAGTGAGGGCCTTCAACCCGATGTCCTCTCTGAATGCGGCGCGAAATGCAAGCAGAGAAGATATCAATCCTTTATCGCGACCTCCACCAGAGGTAGGCTCGTGCCTGCGCCAATCTCCACTCTTGGAGGGTGGCACCCGGATGCATGTGCAGTGCTAAATGACGTGGCAAGGAACGTGGCCGTGAGGGCACTGGTGACGTACGGAAAGGTTCGGGGGGTTTTGATGCAAAGGCACGCCGCAGAGCCGTCATGTCCAATGCGGCCTGCTTGATGGCTGGCCTGAAGGTAGCATTTTAGGGAGCGTAGTTCCTTCCCCATTACTGTGTCGGTATACCCTTTTTGAGTTGATTGCGGTTGTCTGGAAAACCATGGGATAGACCGGATATATCTTCCAGAGTAAAACACCCAAACCTTTTTCCCCAAGATGATGTACAGCTTAGTACACAGTTCCATACAAAATCGAGTTTATCTTCCACGATGGCACCGGATGCAAACGCGTTCGTCTCGGAGTTTGCAGCAAATACAGCCACGAGGGCAATGGAGAGCTTCTCGAGAGCAAAAAGGTTCCTCAGGCATAGACACGCAGCGCAAGCTGTACTATCTAATGCCGGATGCCTCCTCGCCTGCCTTGACCCGTCGATGTAATCAGAGGGTCGCAGAGGCGCAGACCCATTTATGTTTTCTCCTTTCCTTCTCTACAGACTCCGTTTAGATTCCCCCCGCTAGAAGTGTCAGACGAGGTAACCTACCCCATCATTAATTCCCTCTTCCGCGAATAATACATTCGAATCATCCTTCAATTCAGTACAGCACCAGACCGATGAGTTCAATAACTCACACAACGATTCTCGACATACAGCCGAGATCGAAAGGCTAAAGTTATCCTCTTTTAGTACACCGACTACAAACGCAACAAAATGTAAAGATCCTGACGCCATCGCTGTCTGATAGTAGTAATATAACCCGGAAGGAAGCTTTCTGTATTTCGATGTTTGAAAAGTGAGGCCAGTTGTTTCTCGAGGGATTAGGTGTGATGAGAACAGGCTTACAAACTAAATGATGAGCAAGATAAGGCAGTATTCCTAAAAGACCGGCTGGAGCCCAGCAACCAAGTATAACGCATTGGATATTTCTGTTGAAGCGGTGCGATATGCCATTTTGTCAGGACCTGTGATAGGGGAAAATCGTCGGGAGAAGAGATACTTAGAACCAACTACCCCAAGACGGAGGTGTTGCGAGCGACAAAAGTGCTACCGTGGTATAGTTGAACAAATAAAAAGGAGTGTATATGGGAGAGAGTTGAGAGGGCTACAAGCAAGTATAAAAGGGGCAGGGTCTACCACTGATGCTCTGCGACCAGCTTAGGAAAAAGTTTTCTTGGGTCTGAAGTTGACTCTCAACTTCCTACTACTCGGAGCTTGACCTGAAGTTGTCTGCCAACTTGCTTGACCTCTCAAGGAGGAAGCACTTTACTCAGCTTATATAGACTTTTCGGCTAATCCTAAAGTCTCAATCAAACATACTAAATACCATAAAACGCATAAAAGGGCATCTTGTGGATGTGATTGGCCAGAGGGAAGATATTATCAAGGAAAATATCTGTATCTACTCCTCACAATCGTTATCCTCAAGATCAGAACCAAATAACTCCTCCAAAATATCCATACTCTCAATGCAATCCCTACAAATTCCCTCGAACGGCTCAGAATGATAAATGGCTTCATCAGACATATCAAGATCCTCCAACCCTTCCTCGCGACCCTCAGCCTCCGCGCCAACCCCATCCGAAGAATCCGAGATGACGATCACGCCCTCACTATCCCCTCCATCCCCCACAGCAACTTCCCCACGATTATACACCATCGGTTCCCACGGAGCTACAAAGTCTTCCTCATCCTCGGATCCCTCCACGTCCGACTCAGTCCCCTCTGACTCCTCCTCCTCCGCCTCCTCCAAGAAGTGCCGACGAACCCACTCCCGAACACGCTCACGGTCCATCCTCCTGAAGTAGTCGTCGTAGTCTGTTGGCCCATTATTCATTAGGCTAGGCCGTTGATGGGGCGAGAGGGGCGGCTTTTGGTGATGGGGGCGGAGGGGCGAAGGTTGTTCATTCTGATAGACGTTGGGGAATGGGAGGCAATGTAGGGTGTTTTGGGGGGGAGGGGTGATGAGTAAAATGATCGGGGACATTTGGAACTTGGAATAAAGGGGTTTAAATAGGCTCCCGGGGCAGGTTCTATAGATTAGGAATAGGTAAAATAAATCTGCAAGGGATTTTGCAGTAGTGCATTTGCGCCCTTCTTCTCAAAAAAGGTGAATTTGGAGGAGGAAGTAAGCTAAAAGGGAAAAGGAACTTGATTCGGGGTCGATTCAGAGGGCTAAATACAGTATAAAAATATCTAGATAAAATGGAAGTAAATTTGGAAATGACGGTGGGAGAAGTTAGGGGCGGGATCGTTGTAGGTTGCTGGATTACACGAAGGGAGGACCATTTCCTGTATTACATGAAGGGAGGACCATTTCCTGTATTACATGGAGGGAGGACCATTTCCTGTATTACATGAGGGGAGGACCATTTTCTGTATTACAACCTGCTTGACTTTTTCATACGTCTCCATTGCCCTGAAGGCCATTTTCCGTTGTCAGGGCCCAGGCGTCGGGGTGCTAATCACCGAGGGTGAACATGTACATGGTGCCAAGCTTCTTGGTGAAGTCGCGATGAAGGAATCATATATTTAAATTTGTTCGGTTCTTGCAGCATGCAACCGGTAAATAGATAGGTTTACTGCGAGTGATTCGAAGATTGGAAGTCCCATAATCTTGCATTCAACCTATTTCGGGATATTTTGTTGATTAACGGGGGGGCGACTGGATTCCTTTACTATTATGGAAATTCTGGCTAAACTATGCACAGTGTGAGTCATCGTAGTAGGAAAGAGAGGGTTTCCTTATTGAGATGTATGGAATGGCTGGAACCCATTTAGAGTTGTAAATCTGAATATCCTATTAAATACATGTACCGATGGTCGAAGCAATGTACAAATCATTGCTGTCGAATGCTAGCACCAGCAGCAGTCTACCAGAAAGTCGATGGGATGCCAGCCAGCAGACAAGCAGCGTTAGAAGTTACTGCCAACGCCGAGTGTCGCTGTAGAAGAATGCCTCGAACCTTCGAAAGCCGTTCCATTGCGCGACTGGTGACGGTTCTTGCAAGCTCCATGGACCACTGAAAACGCCTCTGGATGCCATCCGCCAAGAGTAAAGATTGGAACAGGAACTAGCCTGCTTCTCTCCGGTAATTCCGAAAGAAAGCTTTGGTACTTCCACCGCTTTTCAGCGCTCGCTGCATTGAGACTCGTCATCGGGTTGAAAGTCCGGACTCTGGAATGGAAGGGAGCGAATGGATTGAGTAATGTTATGTCGAAATAGGCAGTTTCACCTGCGACGCCCATGGCTCTGATGTACGGTCTTGTCCGGTGTTGATGATTAACACGTGGTTCGATGAAAGGGCGCCGAGCTACCCGTCCGAGATCATTGCCTAACAAAGCAACCTGATTGTTGTGGCGATTGTTGCGCTGTCTTCCGTAACGAAAGTGCAGCAATGGTCCCCATGAATGTCAAATGTCTCAGGGCACCCAGGCTTCGGACAAGGACTGTCGGG
This sequence comes from Kappaphycus alvarezii, assembly GCA_002205965.3. Classification (NCBI taxonomy): domain Eukaryota; phylum Rhodophyta; class Florideophyceae; order Gigartinales; family Solieriaceae; genus Kappaphycus; species Kappaphycus alvarezii. The sequence continues at coordinate 135,580 of NADL03000107.1, forward strand.
GGCGAAAAACGGAGTTTGGCAGCAGTACTGCCGCCACACCGAGAGATCCCTGCTCCTGATGTGTGTCCCCAAACCCGCACAAGGCGCACAGTCGATCCATCCCTTAGCTCGTAGTGACATTGACGGGAAAGGTTTGGTGTTTTACTCTCGGAGAATATATCCGACCTGTGACATTGAGGAGCGGAAAGCACGGGTGTGGGTATTGCTGGGCGGTAACTCTTCTCGCGCCACTGCTTGGACTGCGTCCGTAAGCTTCTAGCCCCATACAAACTTGATAAGCCAAAGAATGGCAGCGTAAAGAACTCTTCCATAAAGGCTTGAGAAGGGGAGGGGAGCACTGAATGAAACAAATCGTCAACATCCTCTGGATTCTGTAAGGTGACTGTTGTAGTGTTACTATCAGAAGAAGACCCCGCTGTTGTATCTGAATCAAAAAATGTATTCAAAAATGTTCTCGCCATGCAAAGAAGGCAAGAGAAATATTGTCCTTGTTGTCCGTGGTTTCGGCTTTTTTCTCGAATCGATCACCCTTTGCTCTGAACTGATTACGCGAGAACGGCATTGTTTCCGTAAGTAATCAATAACGGGACTTGAATCCGGATTGTCGTAAGACCCGCGATTACTCATCCCTTAACCCAAGTTCTGTACAAAAATAAACTCGTTAGGCAGGGAATAATTATAAGAGAAGATCTACTGGGAGGAGGGAAATTATATTTGGTTGAAAGAGATCAAGGGTGTCGACCTTGCGGTATGTAGCGTTTGACTAAGCAGAACGTTTACAATACTCTTTCTTCTTGCCTCGTCCGCACTAGCACGGTGGGGAGATCGTGGATTTAATTGCCATGGTTTGCCACCAGTGTGGCTGACAGTGAGCACTGTCAGCCATTCACTAGATGGTGTCAAATTGTCACTATTGAATCTTCGTCAAAATGTTGGGTAAGTCGAACTCTGTAAGGTCTTTCCTACTCACCTCTTTCCCTAATGTAAAATGTGGCCTCTGTTAGGCGCAGATTTTTTTTGTCGCTGTCATCTACAGGCCTATAGTTTAATGTAGTACCTCTCCTTGTCCAAATTTGCTTGTAGTTCCGGTCCTTCCTCGTCCTCCCTGAACCTCGCTTATCATTACCGCGGTCCTCTCCAAATTTACTTCCGTTTTATCTAGATATTTTATACTGTATCTACCCCTCTAAATCGATCCAGAATCAAGTTCTTTTTCCCTTTTTGCTAACCTGCTCCTCCAAATTCACTTTTTTTGAGAAAAAGGGCGCAAATGGACTACTACAAAAATCCCTTGCAGATTTATTTTACCTATTTCTAATCTATAGAACCTGCCCCGCGAGCATATTTAAACCCTTTATTCCCAGTTATAAACGTCCCCGATCATTTGCTCATCACACCTCTTCCCCTCACACACCCGAAACACCCTCCATTACCTCCCCTTCCCCCAAACCTACCAAAATGACCAATCTACGCCCCTCGAAAATCATTTCCAAAAATCGCCATCCCCGCCCCCTAAACTCTATTCCCCTACTCCCCTTCGGACCTACTGACCGCGAGAAACTACCTGCGCCGGCAAACCAAGAAAAAGGTCATCGAGGTCGTGCGTCGCCTCTTTATCGAGGATGAGGCGGAGGAGGTAGGTAAGGGGCGGGAGTGGGACATCGAGGAGGGAGCTGGGGAGACCTTTGAGGAGTGGGTAGCCCCTGGATTGGTCTATGAAGTTAATAACGAGGAGGACGGGGAGGATGAGGTTGAAGAGGAGGATGAGGATGAGGATGAGGTTGAAGAGGAGGAAGAGGAGGATGACGGGGACGAGAACGAGTTGGATGAGGGAAATGGGGGCATGGAAAGTGTTGCACTGGTGGGCCTGGACTGGAGAATATGGATCAAGTGGTGCCGACGCTGGAACCGGATGGAGATATCTTTAGTAGTTTAGATATCTCCCAGGAGGGAGTTAGAGAGCTGTGAGCCATTCGCAGATATTTGTGGGGACTGCTTGGACAGCATGGATATTTTAGAGGAGTTGTTTGGATCTGATTTAGAGAATGGGAAATAAGAGGACCTCATTGATTGTTAGTTTCTTAAGTATCTTCTGTTTAGAGTATGTCATCCACACAAATTGTTTCTGTGCATTTCCCGGTACCTTCTGTAGTTTTGTTCGGACTTTAGGGGTAGCCAAAAGTCTATATAAGCTGAGTAAACTGCTTCCTCATGGAGAGGTCAAGCAAGTTGGCGACAACTTCAAGCCCAGTCCCAAATAGTTAGGAAGTTGAGAGTCAACTTCAGACCCAAGAAGCATTTATTTTACCCTAGTCACTAAGCATAGGTGGTAGACCCTGCCCCTTCCATACTTGCTTGTAGCCCATTCAACTGTCTTCCCTATCCACTCCTTTTCGTTCGTTCAACTATACCACGGTAGCACTTCTGTCGCTTGCAACACTCCTTCTTGGGAAATTGGTTCTGAGGATCTCTTCCCCTTGCTGATTTATCCCTAACAGCCTCACTTCAAGAAATGACATTACAGTACTTTCCAAATAATAAATTACCCAAAATGTCCTCGTCTCCGGTAGATTAATGGGGCAAAAATCTTCATAGTAGCCCTAAAGGGAAGTTATTCTCGGTCAAATGGAGCCATAAACACAGGTCGGGAATGCATATATGCATATAAATTTTAAGCTACACCTCTTTTTTAATTATTTTTTGTTAAAGGTACCCTACGTGAAGAATTTTAATGCATTCAGCGGGCTGCATGGAACAATCCAGTACTGCACTGTTACAACTTCCCACTGAAGCTGTAAAGCACGGATCAGGTCGCTTGTCACACGAACACCGATGCATCTCTGGACCTGGAGACCAGGCCAAGGGCACTTTATATACGCTCGCGAGTGCCGTAAATTCACTACTGTACTTACCGTACTTTGCACTAAATGAATAAAATGCAGTAATTGAATTGAATGCCGTAGTTGCGTTTGACACGATTGCACTAATGCAATGTCCGGTAATGCAACTTTCACTATACTAGACTGACAGTACACGTGCACATGCCACGTAATAGTTGAACCGTAACATTAGTACCTTGTGCACTGGTGTCTGACACATAGGGATCCTTGCCATGATGCAGGGGTACCTGGCCCATCTTGGTCCGCGCAATATGTTGTTAGCAATGAAATCGCGTCCCACCTACAGGGTCTGTAGGGACCTGGAGTCCGACTCCTGAAGAGTATCCGAAGCTTGTAGCATATTATCCCAATGGGAGTCCAGCCCTTCCTGTGTGAGAGTTTTTCAACCCCTTTGGCTATACATCTGTCATACAAACGCACCACCACTTCCGGTAACGCTCTTTCCGGGGTCCATCTCGGCGACCCTCTTCCCGAAAGTTGTAACTTGAAATGCCGCCCTAATTCACTCGTGTTCTCAGTCCTTCTTTTCTTTTCTCCTGATGCTTTTTTAGCCGTTCGTAAGGATTCCGGGAATACACCATCGGCCGGGTTTCCAGTTTCTGCAACTTGAACTCCAATTATCCGCAGCCTGTTGACGTGAGATCTGGCTAGCTTACCTCCTAACACTGACTTCAAGATATATCCGAATCTTCCTAGCATTTTTCTGACCCTATGCGGTCCAATCCAGGGCTTGAAAACAATATTTCCCTCGGTTTTGCTCAATTCTGCCGACCATAGCAAAACACGATCCTCCTGCTTAAATTAGACCGGATTGACCCTTTTGACATATTCTCTCCTGCCTCTCGACTTTGAGCTCCTAACTTTGGCATATAAGCTGCGGTGAAGAAGTTCTAAGCGTCTGGGAAGATCCTCTGTCTCGTCTTCAAGGCAGGATGAATCCACTTCGCCCCAAGACTCGAATGCTTCAACCCCAAACAAGGCCTTGTACGGCGTGATACCGGTCGCTGCGCACAAGCCAGTATTGTAACGAAAACATGCTAAAGGGACGTCGTCATCTCAATCTTCCGTGCCAGTGGCCATAAATCTCGGAAGGTCCTTGATAAGGGTACGATTACGTCTCTCTGCAGTGCCATTCGCTTCTGGATGAAACATATAGGCCTACATTCTACCGAATCCCAAGAAATCAGTCAGACTTCTCACCACCGATCCACTCAAGTTTGGACCCCCACCCGACATCAAGGTCTCCATCAGGCCGAATATAGAAATCCATTCATCGATGAGCACTCTCGAAATAGTCCCAGCCCTTTCATCCGGTATGGCCTTAGTCCTTACAAATCTTGTGAAGATATCAACTATTGCCATAAATTTGATTTTACCGCTCGCCGTGCGTTTAGTGATCCTCTGAATGTCAAAAGCGACCTGTTGAAATCTTCGTTTCTGATGGACAACCTCCAAAAGGGCCTGCTGGGCTGTATTACGCTCCCGTGCCACTGTGCAATGCAGAAAGTTCCTGAAGAATGCAGCCGCATCACGCCGCATACCCTTCCAGTAGTATCGTGGAAGCAACTTGCAGATCGTCCGTCGGAGACCATAGTGCCCATTCTTTTGTGAACCATGGACCCATTTGAGGACCTCAGGCACTAATTCATTTGTAATCACAATGGGAAGCTCATCTCTTCCGGCGTATCGCAGAACCCCGTCTTCATCCACCAAAACTTATCTTGCGATCGTATATAAGCCTGCAGATCCTCGAATTCTGCGATCTGCGTCTCCCACAATCTCTGTTTATCTGGCTGGTACCGTTCGTGGCCGTGCTTGATGTTCTTCCATGAGGTTCTTCTACAAGTCTCGAGATGGCCTCGTTCCCTGCATCCTCCTTAGCCCGCTTCAAACTCTTTTAATCATTTTCCCGTAGCACCTCTGGCATAGGGGCTTTGGGATGTCTCAGGGTGTCTGGGGCCACAGGTCCGGTCCGTTACGGTGCTCTATCTTGAAATCGAAGTCCTTAATTGCAATGACCCCTGGCCAGCTTCTCCCGAGGCTCTTTAAGGTTAAGCAACCATTTCAGTGACAAATGGTCTGTTACTATGGTGAAAGATTCTCCAGCAAATAATGCCGCCATTTTTGTAAGGCATACACGATTGTCAAGCACTCTTTCTCCGTGGGTGCATGTTTTTCTCCGATTTCCGAAGGGCTCCGCTGGCAACGAGATGGGACGCCATCGAACAGTCTCAATGGCTTGAAACAAAACTCCACCGAGTCCTTATGAGCTGTCATCTGTTATCACTCTTTTTGCTCCCCGATAGGCGCGGCAATACCTCTGGCTTACTGAAGTCATCCTTCAATATTGTCCAGGCCTTCTCTTGCGCTACACCCCATTTATCCGACCATTCTGGTATGATCAGTCTCTCTCCATGTCGTCTCTTCTTGGAAAACCCTGTTCCCTTGAGGACCTCATAGAGTGGGGCGGCTTTGTTCGCAAAATGGTCCACGAATGCAGCGAAGAAGTTCAAGAGCCCCAGAAACCTCATTCGTTCATCCCCTGATGCCTGCTAGATCAGGTTCCTGATAGCCTCAATGTGCTTGTCGGAAAGCTGCAACCTTTCATCGTTCACTATAGGACCCAAAACTTCCGCTCTACGAGCCCAAAAGGAGCACTTATATAACTTGAGTCTCATATCTGCCTTGAGCAGAGTATCCAATGTGGCACCTAAGGAATCGAGATGCTCCTGCTCAGCGCTAGTTCCGATGCTTGTATCATCTAGGAAGGCCAATACATCTCTCCCCTTCCGATCCCCCAAGTTGTTGTTGACTACCAGTTAGAAAGTTCTAGGAGCGTTTTTCAACCCAATAGGCAGTAGAATGAATTGACACAGGCCTAGCACTGTGCACACTGCCGTAAATTGCTTGAAATTATGATGTAAAGGGACCTTGTGGAAGACATCCTTAAGTTCAAATAGTGAGATGATCTTCTTACCGCTCAACAAGTCCAAGATATCTCGCATGTTAATCCATTGGGTAAGAATCTGTGATGGTGAGATCATTTATGCGTCGAAAATCAGATGTAACCCGAATTCCTGAATCCTTATTTTTCACAAAATTATTCGTAGCCCAAGGGGATACTGACGGCTCAACAACCCCAAGGTCAATAAACCTTTGCATTGCAACGCGCTAGATCTCTTCCTATTCGGGAGATTGCCTCCGCATCTGCGCACAGACCGGCTCCACGCTGTGTTTCAGGGATATCCTGTGCTGTATGCCTAAAATTTTCCCAAGGCCCTCGAAAATATCCCGACGCTCCCAACAGGTTACCTGGCTTCCCTTGAATCTTCCTACTTGAAGAAAACTCTGAAAGTTCCATTAACCGCTATGGCGTTGTCCACTTCATGGTCCTCAATGGCTGCCTGAATTGTCTTATTCTCGAATCCTCTTTGCTCTTCCTGTGCGGTTAGCGGACCCTTAAACCTCTCCCCATGATACAATATGGACGCTGAATCTGTTCTCAAGTCTAACTGAAGCTTGTGCTTTCGCCAGAACCGCCACCATATCAAAAGCTTGTCCGGAGGTCGGGTCATAACACGGGCGTTTTCGCAAAAACTCAGTCCCCATATATGGAACTTGACAGAACCTTCCCCCTTGACCTCAATACCCCGACCATCCACCGCACGAGCTCCACCACCCGTTGGATGCATCATACCCTTTTTATCCTGAAACCACTTCAAATCAACCCAGACTGATGAAGCTGCTGTTTCTACTGGTGCCTGAATATCCTTCCCAAATATCTTGACTGTGACTTCCAACTCTTTATCACCAACCATCCCTTGTCACCAAATCGGCTCCTGACAAGCACGAAAACCTTCACGCTTGTTTTTTACCACCTGCGGTGGAGACTTTACTTCTCGGCCGGGGGCTTCGGACCCCCGAGCCTTCCCCTGTGGGGTTTTACCATGATAGCGCCGCATCACACCCTTCTTCTTCTTCCAACAGTCCCTAACCATATGGCCCTTTTCGTGGCATCAGTAGCAGGTTACTTGATGTTAGCTATACCCTGCTTCCTCACGCGCGACTCCCCTGTACGGCTTGGCTGGCTCCCGGACTTGCCGGACACTTTCCCGACTCGCAGACTGACGTACTGCCGCAAGCCGAGAAATGGTAATCACCACGGAGGCGTAATCCCCTAATGCCGGAATTGGTTGCTCCTGGAGACTCGCGGGCAGACCTGCTTTAAAGCGGTTCACCATAGTTTCGTCTGAGGTTGGGATCTGCAGAGTGATGGAAGCAGACCTTAAGCGTTCTCCAATAGCGGACACGGTTTCATATTTCTGATTCCATTTCACATTGAAAACTTGTTCAGCAATGCACTTAGCTGCGCTTTGTTGCACAGTATAGCCTCCAAGTGTTCCCAGAGCCCATCGGCGTTGGCAGTCAAGTGTACAATCGCTACACTCTCGAAGACTCTAGCCGCATCCCTTTCGAAGGCACAAGAAATAAGGCGTCTCTCGTCACTCTCCTTAATTGGAAAGTCCTTCAACACGCGATACCACGTTTTTTTGGCATCGAGGAAAGTGCCTTCTCCTGCCTTACGACAACGACAGTTTTCGAGAGAGGTTTTGTATATTTTGTCGGCTACGTGTACATTATAAGTGCCGCGAGAATAATTATTCGAATCAATCCCGTCTTCATCGTCTTCGGCCTCCATCTCCGTAATTGCCTCGTCTTTGTTTCTTTCCGGAAATTGACTCCTCGGAAGCCCTTTATCTGTTCGAACTTACTGCTAAGCTGAACTAACTCCTTTATTACGGTTGAAATATCATTCACAACCCACGGAGTTCCTTCATTACCTCAACAGCGCACTGACTGTCTTGTGGCGTGGCTCCGCCTTTGATTTCCGCCTCTGCGTGATGCATAACCTAGTCTTGAGGAATCGGATCTCCTGACTGAAGCTCAGCACCTTCCTGGGCTTGATCTGGCATTTTGGAATGTGGGTTTGCTCTTGTTCTCGGCTAACCATGCTTCTTTCTTCAGGCGAAACTTGACCTTCTCAGTCAGCAGGTTGCGACCCTGGTTCTAACTTCGACTTTTTCTGAGGACGCCTGCTCTTGAACCGGCGAATAATCGTGCGCAAAAATTTCTTTCTAGGAGTCCCTTCCCTTATTATTAGCTCATAGCCCTTGTTTAACGTGCTAACGAGAAGTCTAGATCCCGTGAATCCGAAAAGTGCCCTTCACGGACGCACCAAGAAGATGGTTTCTTATAATAAGACTGACCTTGCCTCGGACGTTGGATGCCGTCCCAGATTCTGAAAACTTTCGTAACTTAATTGCACTTTTGCAATGACTAGCTCGGGTAGTCTTGCTGGTAAAATCGAATTTATGATACAAATTCCCACTGAAGCTGTAAAGCACGGATCAAGTTGCTTGTCACACGAGTACTGACGCCTTTTTGGAATTGGAGACCGAGCCAGGGCACTTTTTATAGACTCGCGAGGTGCCGTAAAGTCACTACTGTACTACTGTACTGTGCACTAAAATGAATCAAATACTGTAATTGAATCGAATACCTAGTTGTAGTTGTTGCCGTAGTTGCTTTGACACGAATGCACTAATGCAATGGTCCGATAATGCAACCGTCACTGTAATAGACTGACAATACACTTGCACATGCCAAGTATTAATTGAACCGTGACAGTGCATTAGTTACCAGTAGAGAAGAAGAATGGCGCTTTTTGTTTGTAGACCGTGAAATGCTTGATTTCCGTTTGCTCCTCTTTTCGGCCAAGCGGAACCTACCTTCCCTTTCCTCGGATTCCAGCAGTCCTCTCGTCCTATTACAGGAGCGGCCGGTCCGAGTTTTTTACGAGTGTACAGTGCAAGTACAGTGTACACTGCCACCGTACACTTGAAGAAACTTTACTTCATTGAGTACCTATCGTGTACACTGAAGGTCTGACTATACGACTAAGAACTAACCGGATGTTCCACGTCAGGCACGTGCAGTAGGGCTCGCGATAGAATCCCCATTGCAACAGAAGACCACAGTAGACCTCTCTCGGAAATACAGGTCGCATGATCATACAACAATTAAAATACGAAACACCGGCGCGTATTTAATAATACATCCCGCAACAACGCATTTGCAACGGAAAATTAAAATATTTAGGGATTTCATAGTTACTGTAAGACTCCGCCAAAAAGCAAAGCAAGCAGCGAGATCACCTTGCGAGTTCGGTGATAGCAGGTGATTTACGAAAAACGCGGGCTTTTTCGTAGATCAGGTGGTCATTTCGGAAATAAAGCAGAACACATCGCGAGTCATTGCACCACAGCCTTTGCGCTTCCACCTAGCTTCTCCACTGCCCCTTAATTCCGGACAATATCCTCAAAAACCTCTCAAAAGAACAAAGAAACCACTGCCTACGGCCTTCTGGAAGAACCAAGCCGCGCAAGCGCTGAATCTTCTCGCCGATGCCGCTATTGAAAGGGGAAACATATTGGAGGACGCAAACTTCTCGCCGTATGTAAGACGACACGGACGAAGAATGCGACGCAATTTCACCAATATTCGATGCATTCAAGAGCAGGGTTCTTCGAAGGGAATTGCAGAAATGACCAACTTCGATCCCAGTCAATTCGAAGCCATCTGGGGCCGGTATGAGGACTTTATTGTGAAGGAGTTCTGCACAGGGAGGGGTAGGAAAAGCTCAATCCCCCCCAAAGATGTGCTTTTCATGACGCTCGCCGTGCTCAAGCACGGAGGGAAATGGAACTTCGTGGGTAAAATGTTTGAGGTCAAGACCTCTACGTTTGAACATTTGATTATTAACTTCATTCGCAAAATTGCAGATGTTTTCTACGAAAATTACGTCGACTATCATGTCGACATGCGATCATTGGCGGCGCCACCGGCCACTTGTGTGGCCCTTGTGCGCACGCCTTGTTTGAACGGCTAGACAGCAGTAAGATGGCAGGCTATTGGGCAGACCTCTTGGACCGTGGACAGGGCGGGGGTTGAATAAGGATGTCTGTAGGGCGGATATTCGTTCCCGGGACAGGAAAGGGGACCTCTTATTCGCAGCCCTAAAACCCCTAAAGCCTTCGGCGCGAGCAACTTGGTAGGCGAAAACGTTGCGTTGCGAGTTGTGGCGATGCGGGTGACCAAAACCGGGCGGGCAGAGGTCCGCCAAGTGGTCCCCGAGTGCGTCCTTAGTTTGGTCGCAGTCGGCGCATGTGAGCTGGCGGGACTCGTCATATACGGGAGGCCAGTACATGCCCACTTCCCGCTCGTACAGGGTACAGTAGTACTGTATACTGCACGAGCAAACAGGTCCAATCAGACAGTGACGCTGGGAGTCGCGCCACACAAAACTGGAGCGAGATACCGTAGAAACCTTTTCATGCATGCACGTGGCCAACGTGGACCATCCAGTTAGGCTACACAGGACCTCGGTTTCTGCTAGTGTCTATCCGACCACGCACTGTCCTCATATGAGGCACACTTTGTCCTCATATGAGGACAATTTCCGTTACATTTTGGAAAGGAAAATGTTTTGGAAGCCCGAAATTTTTACTGGAAAAAAGGTTTTTTATGTTTAGTTACAGTACAGTAATTTTTACTGTGCATGCCCCCTCGTTTCTGAAACCCCCCACGATAATACGAATTATTTTACCTTCCAAAATGAAGTCGTTTTCACAACTTCTTGCAAAGAGCGGAAGCTGGTGAGAGAAAACTGGTCTAGCCTTCACCGAGGTCAACAATCTTGAAAAGTTTGTTTTGATCGGCCATCTGCACTCATGAACTAATGCGGAGGGACAAGAAATGCGCTGAGGTAAAAAAATTTTGTATTGAAAAAGAAGTGCTAAAAGTAGTCCTCATATGAGGACAAATGTCCTCATATGAGGACAACGGTCCAATGGACACTAGATGGACGACTCTGGGCAATGGCTGAACAAATTGCCCACTCAAGAGAGAAAGGGACCCAAAGAAAACTCCATCACATGAACCGAGGATTCAGGAGACTTTAAAAAACTCCCTCTGTAAGCACATAGGATTACGAATGGAGACGGCGATGACAACGTCGCGAACTCCGGACGAGCGAGCTTGAAAGACCAGCCCGCAAGGCTGGAAGACGACTACACCTCGCGGTCCGTCAAAACGACGTTGCATTTAAGCGCGGCAGGGTACGGTGGACTTCGCAAACCTTGTTCGAGTAGTAGAGCCATCCTTATACATCTTTCCCAGTTCGTCCCACGTGCGCTGGGGGCGCGGAGAGGCATTCCAGTCGATGTGGCCATCGACAAGAGCGTTGCAGCGAGAGCTCTGCAGTCGTGACGGGCAATCTCCTGAGGGAAGAGCCGGCTGAAGGTCCTGCCGTGCGCTGGCGCCGAGCGAGATGAAGTGAAGGTTGGGTGTAGTCAGTCGAGAAGAGGTGGACATTGAATCAAAGACTTGCTTAAGTTGCTCATATTTTGACAGTTCTGTACAGTACAGTACATCAAGGACAGTACTTACAGTAGTACTGAAGAGAACCTTACTGTACAGTACTTCATTGAGTATCTACTGCAGGTCTGACCATACACAGTACGGATAAGAAGTAACCGGATGTTCCTGGAAGAGAGGGGTGATTTAATATCTGAAAGATACTGTATGGTCGGTTCAGGCCCCGAAGATCCTACAGGGTGCTGGAAGTGATGTGCCAGGTGCTGAGCAAAGTCTTCATTGGCACAAGTTGTTATGTTAGATCGTGTGCCAATGATTATTAACAGCGTCATTCCGGATCAAGAAAAAATTTCAAGGCACTGAACTTCAAACAGTTACTACGGTCACTCAAGTGGTCATCTTGCAGTACTGCGGATACTACAGTACAATACCCAACCAACTATCTACTCCGCCTTTCTCTTGCCAACAATAAGGTTTGCACAAAACAGCACAAACAATGCATCTCCCTCCCGCGCCTCAAATTTGTTCTTCAAAAACTCCCTCAACTCCTTCTTCTTCTCATCCCCCAACGACGACAAGTCAATAAACGCGCAAGTATTCCAAATCAAATCCAGCAATTCATCCACATCTGAGAAAACGTTTGTATGAACCGAGCGATACACTGCAACATCCTCATGCCCCGCCTCAGCCAACACCCGCCGCGCCTTGTCCGGATCGGCCCACACAACCCACGGCTGTTTCTCCTCCGGCCACTCCTCATCCATGTCCGGGAACAACGAACCATACGCACTCGGCATCAATCCTCAAACTCCAGCCCATATCCCGCCTTTCACAAAACCACCAACCCAACCGCCACAGCATTCACAATCACAACCGAAAAAAAAAAACGTCAGTCCACTCGCGGCAACAGCACTCACGACCAAAACCCCATGTCTCCAAACTCACCCTCTTCAACTCCCCTACCACACGCCTCCGGCAACCCCACCCACGCCGTAATCCCAAACACCCACCCCCCGCAACACCCGTCTCACCCCCCAACACCCCATCCCTCTCCTGCATAACCGCAATTCCAAACGAACTAACCACCACATCCACACTCCCCTCCCCAACCCCTCAATCGCGCCGCATCGCCATGTAAAAACCGAAACTCCGTCAAACATCCCCCCGTCCGCTCCCTGACCGTCCGCTCCGCCACCTCCAACATGTCCCGACTCACGTCCACACAAATCATACACTGCCCCTCGATTCCCTCGGGAAACATGTCCAGGTACGCCTGCGCGATCACTCCCGTCCCGCAACAGATGTCGAGAATCACACGTGAGGTCGTAAGCGGGTGTCGAAGGGTTAGGAGAAGGTCGCGGGCGTGGGGATGGGTGCGAGGGGAGAGGTTTGTTTCGTAGGAGGGTGATGCGGTCCCAGCCGCTTGCGGACTGGTCGATAGACATGGTAGTGGGGGAGTGTGCGATGAGGGCATGTGTGGAAAGGAGATGGACTTGTCTAAGGTGGGGAAGAGTGGGGTTGGGAGGTGCCATTGCCAATAAAGCTCGTTTTGTTGCATTGCTGTGGAAATGGATCCGTAATGTTGGCGTTACACAACGGTTCTGTAATTTCACTGCAGCGGCTCGTTTGAGAGGCAAAAATCTGTATCAGGTGTTAGTTCAAATGGGGAGGAAATTTTAGGTATTTTGATTAAAAATGTTAATTTTGAAGCCCCATTTTTGCTTGAATTGTTGATTACTCAGAGGCTAGTTGAAATGCTTGTGTCCTTCCTTTTTTTTCCTACTCGGTCCAAGCGTAACCTCTCCTCTTTTTTCCCCAAACTCTAAGAGCAAGACTACCAGTCTTATTGAGCAGTATAGAAATGGAAAAAGCAATGCAACTGGACAAATTTATCAGAAAATCAACATCTCTCGAGCCAATCATTGGTGCCGTTCTATTTTTACCCTCAGCACATCTTCTAGTTGGCGCATAAGATCTCGACTTCCAGTCCAACAACCCATCTTCGTGATCCTGCACAGTGTATCCCTCCTCTCTCTCCTCTCAAAAAAGCTTTATGGAGACGCCTCACCATAGAGGAAGTAGCTACGGCCGAAGCCACGATGCGCAAAGAAACTGCGAGCGCGGATAAATCTTCCAGCGAGCATAAACGAGGTAGATGCAAGACGTTTACAGAAGATGAGATTATACCTCGCGAAGGCATGGATCGAGCAGTGATAAAAGGCTGCAATCGGAACGAGAAAAACAATGTGGGGGCATGAGGATATTTGCCGGCAAAAGTTTATGATGAAGCGGACTGCGGGATCGCTTCGCAGTACATGGCATCGCGCGGCCGTGAGGTTCAACATTTTATTGCTGCTAGACGTAAAGCTAGGAGTATGAAGATATCTGGGGCAAACGACGATTTGTTTGAGGAAGTTGTGCAAGAGCAGTACCAAGAAGAGCTGGAAAAAAAGGAAAAGACAGAACTGGATCTATGCACCCACTTTAAGTAGACAACAACCGCTGTTTTTCTTAGTAGGCACGACAATTTCTTGAAGAAAGGTTCAAGTACAATGGCAAGGCAGGAAGCAGTGATAGATCATCATCTGAGCGGAATGGAAAAAGGAGCCATAAAGCATCACAAGAAGAGATATACTGAATTTGGTTGACCAGGTGGACGAAAGGCAAGGGCAAAAGGGATGCTATTGACTTCTGTAATGCGCTTACCACTGGAGCACTATTTTTATCGAGTGAATAAGAGAAGTAAGTGACATCAGTTGGCGTAAATCGCAGGAAGTTAGCGGAGAGGGATAAAAGCGAAGAGGAAAAAATTGATGAAACTTTTCGGGGCATTTAACGAAGTCTTGCCGAGGGGAACGAAATGTTGAGGGATGCGACAATCGAAAGGAGAGGCAAGCCCAGGAAGCTAATGAAATTGCTCTTCTGAAACTTCTTGACGCAGATTCGCAGGAGTACAAGGAGTTGGTGCAGGATATTTTGGAAAGAAGGAGGGAAAGACGACGCAATCGTCCGTCGGCGTCGAGAAACAGCGTAGAATCCACGATATAGCATCATGAGCTGTCATGGAAAATGAAAATTCTGGAGGTGAGTTGTAGGTGTGTCGTTGCCCTTGGCAAGTAAAGGAGGAGGTTGATACCTCGTTTTCCGTTAGTCTTGGTTTTGGAACTCATTTGCATCTATCCTCGCCTTTTTTGCTCTTTCACACTTTGGATTAAGTCGTCAAGAAGGGAATAAAATCCAATTGGAGAAGTTAGGATACTCTCCCTGATTTGAAAAGCTTTTGCATCGAAGATACCTACGAACATCATCATTTCGTTATTGATCATTTCTTCCTGGTCACTCTTTTCCGATTCGCGCTGCTGCGCCTGTGTATATTCTTCTTCATAAAGCTCGGTGACGAGATTTTTCACCATACTATCCTCATCGTATTCGTCTTGAAATTGGCCTTCTTGATCCATACGAGCTAACATGTTGTGTAGAATAATACATTTCTCGCTTACAGCTACAACATCCTTCTTAATCAAAGATAGTACTCCTTTCGCATTATGTAGAACCGTGACTGGAGAACCCCAAATGCTCTTTCGATGTCCTTCCGGGGAGCTTCTTGGATTTTTGTATACAACTGCTCCCCATCATTTGCAGGTTCATGTATCGGTTTCGCAAATATCGTCCATGACAGGTAAATGCCATAGACCAAGAAGAATCCTTTTCTTGGACTCTGAGATACCCAGAACAATTTGCACTCCGTAAGAAGATCAATACTATAAGTACCATTTAGTACAGAGGTAAACAGAGGTGAGTACTCGAGTAATGTCCTGTAATTATTTGTCCCGCATCGTCCCACGAACCAGTGCCACACGTGTATATCTCTATCACACCAAGCTTGCATAGCGATATTAGCCAGTTTACCCTCGTTCTTGTTATGGTACTGCACTTTCAATGCGGCGGGGCAGTTCTTTCATGTCAGTTCGCATCCATCTACACACCCTATACATCTCCTAAAGCCTTCCCCCGCATATCGATCTGATATTTCCTGTAGTTCACTAACACTCGGAAGCCGATTAAGAAAGTTGGGTCCATACCAAACTTTGATATATCTGCAGAACTTCTTAAAATACTTTCGTAGCGTATCTGGAGCCAATAAACAAGCTTCATCCATGTCATCAAACGATCTTCCGGTTCCTAACAGGCGAAGACATGCCAGTACCTTGACTGCAGGGGTACGCCCAATCGTCCAGATGCGTTTTTACCCACTCTTCATATCTGGGGGAATTTTGTTGACAAGTCTTCTAGTAGTTTGTAAAACATTCCTCGGGGAACGCGGAATTTACGTCGAAAACTGCGTAACGGGTACACGAGATTATAGCCAAGGTAATTTTCAGCCAAGTGCTCTCTCCCCTCTCAATCTTTCTCGTCCCTGGGCTTCTTCCGCGGCGCGGCTTCGCAATTTCCTTGACGCGAGTTGCAATCGCGAGAGTGGGTCCAACAGCTGCCGCGCGGTTGCGTAGAAAAGTGCTCACTGCAGTTTCGTCTTCACTCATGTTCCTCTCAATTCATACATGCCGATGGCAGTATACGTGCAGGAGTAATGAAGAGCGGGATGGGCTCGTTTGGATTCAGAATCCCGTACTTTCCCTTCTAATTGTTTTCAGATACTTTTAAGGCGATTCGAAAACGAATGGCAATTACTAAGTATTACTGAAGCTTATACTCCAGAAATTTTTTCTAGTAAAGAAGAACTAATATTGATGCCTTCGATTTTTTCAGCCTTTCAGATGCACATTTATAAATTTTGTTCCTAAATTTTAGCGCACTGGTAGGCTTTCTCTAAGCATCCGCCCCCGCTTCCCCTTTACATGAAGCCAAGAGTTGCGACATACAGTTGCGGGTCGTTCTGGGCCTTCCATCGGGTCTGTTGTCCCGCCAACATGCCCCCCTCCTGACTGTATGCCGCCCTCCGACATACAGCTGCACAATTCCCTTCCTTTCCTTTCCGTTACTCTCTTTTTTATGTTTTGACTCCACTGTAATCTAACCCCTCTAACGCTGTGGCCCCTGTAAACAGACCCATACTAGCGCTCCACCTTTCCAAGTGCTCCGTTTTCCACAAACTCCTGCAACAAGCAGCCCTCCACCTTCCCAAGTGCTCCGGTCCCTCAGATCATGCTGCGCCCTTCTTCCCAGGCCGACCTACGGCAACAGTTCCCCGTGCCAGCTCTGCAACTTCCGCGCACTACTGACTCCTACAGACACCAGCGAACAACTGAAGTGCAGTCTCAAACCACCGGTATACGAAGGTGCTTCCAGGTTGCCTAGCAGTGTTCGTGATCTTGAAGTGGCGCTCGTGGTGCAGTTCCGTCGGATCCCGGCGTGGGTTGCCAGGTGTTGTAGCAGAGGACACACGCTCTCTTCTTCCTGAATGGCGCGCATCTAACAGTTGGCACGGCTCAGTACCAGCGGGCGAGCAACTTGGGCGGAAATTGCGACGAAGGAATCTCGGACTCCGAGAGACGCTAACTGGATGCCACGGATAAGCCGTCAGAAGCCCGTGCTGCGCTTGGAGATAAGTTTCGACATCACCAAAGTCACATTCCTCAGCGATAATGTCCAGATGCCCTACGCCACCCATGCCTCCGTGGGGGCGTTAGGTGTATCAAGTCGATGCAGAAGAATTCGAGGAGTTGTTTAGCGCTCACGTAGCCTCCTATGTTACGCCAAGTTGCGGAACAGAGTTCATCCAGGACGACGAATTTCGACTCGGCTTGAACGAACCCTTTTACGACCACCGTTCCTAGACCAAGATGCACGAAGGAGAATGAGCTATCCGCGCCCTGTACCGGAACGAGGAAGAATGGTTGTACAAGGCGGAAGATGCCCATACTCTCGATTATAATTCGGTCTTTCTTCACATTTTAGCCTACTCTGGAGATAGGGCGGGCAATAATCACTCTATTGCTCAAAATGGAGAGTTCTTCTTCGAGACCGCGCCGCGGGTCGCCTTGGTGCTATCCGCTAAGTCCATTGATGGTGTCATCTTCGCAAAGGGAGGCGTCTCATTATCTTTTACCACGCTCCCGTGAACTTCAGGTCTCCGCTTCATCCTTCCTTGCAGATCCGCGCATTGAAGTGATCTTCCGAGACAACTCCGACTTATGCCTTGTCTATGCGATTTCCAACGCTCTGTGGAAACTCGGGGCACCTTCGACTGCCCGGAAGTAGATAGACCTAAATCTTCAAGGGAAATACCCAGGAAGCTAAGGCCTATTTGAAAAAAGGAATTCGTATCCGAAGTCTAAGGGATACACAAAAGCTTGCACCACCTCGCTTGTTCATCCTTCGTCAGGTACTACCCTTGTGACCTTTCCTCCCGGACTTCTTAGCTTCAACTCCCTACGTGTTCGTCGTCACCTTCCAGGGGTCGTGTGGGGTCTCCCATTGCGTGACGATGAACAGCATAACCCGCCAAATTTTGGATTCGAGCGAGCCTTTTGCGTTTGCACTTTCTCCCGAGGCATTGAAAGACTGCATTGGACCGGACCTCGTGTTTATTTCCATCGTAGAAGTACGCTGGGTCGGTTCTTGTTAAGGGCGGTAAACCTGGGATTCCCTGTCCAGCCATAATAACCTGTCAGTCAGGAGGCGCGAGCGAGCCATGAAGAAAACCTAGGGCAGCAGCCGTCAGGGCGGTTTACTCTTCCCTCTGTTGCTAGCTCCTCAGAGTTCCCCACCTGGTGCAGTGCATAGCTGGCGCCCTACCCCAAAGCCACGCAATTAAGAAGGAAAGTGTAAGGTGATCCTCTACGATGGGGTCCTAGAGCGCATGGTATGGGTGCGCGGCCCATGGCTGTACCTATTTAGAGTAGCTAATGATAGATTAGATCTAGATTCATATTGGATCCCTGGAACCGGCTCACCTGAGCCGACAGCGGGCAAGGGGAGTACTTTGTATATAAAAGGTCCGATACCCCACCTTACCCTCCCTTGAGTGTAAAGTCACCTTGGACGTACTTGATCTCCCAACCCCTTATAGTTGCGAATCTATCGATCGAGTCTTCCCTTCTATAAGCGCTCATTGAGGAGCGCGGAAGTCTTTGGTACCCCTTCATCCCTTTCCGTTTCGCCGCTTCCGTTAGCCGCTAGCGTTTGTTCCATCGCGGCAGATTGCGACCGCTGCCGGTGACGGTGCGTGCCGGGGGGCGTGAGCATGATTAGCCTCTGGTTATTGGTGAAGCGACCGACGCACCGCAGGTAGCGTCGTGTCAGCGACCCCTGCTGGGGTTCAAGTGGTGCGGTAAGGTTTCACCGCTGTTACAAGGTATCGACGGGACCACTGTGAGTCCCTCAAGGAGTCGGTGTAAGGCATGATCTGGGCCAAATAAAACAGTTGGCGGCCATGAGGCTGGCCGTACGCAGTCCATTCTACGAAAGTAAGTCCTTGCTGGACATTTGGGAGTTACGTCTCACGCCGAGCTGCACCCAGTATCTCCTTTGCCGTACAAGTCTCTACCACCACCGCGACTACCGTTTGCCGCGGTTCAAGCTACCGCCAGAGTAGGGAGTCGGGCACCTTCAGTGTTTGAAGATCAGGTTGACCGCTGTTGGTTGTTGGTTTTGTTAGTGGTAAGCCGTTGCACCACACCTGGCTCTGAACCTTTCCGTGTCCATTCTTAGATGTTTCGGCTGATCGGGCATATTCATCATTTTGCTTAGTACCATCTTCTGTCGTATGCTCCTCTAGGTAACCGAGAGGACTACTTGAATAAATTAGCAAAACGTTTCAAGTAGCGAGCTAGCCTTCTAGAGCTAGTTCCCTGGCGCGTGTCAAGACCCATCAACAAAACCAATTGTACCGTGGGTGATCAGCTTTTTTCACACGGCACGGTCGGTAGAAGTACGATTCAAACGCGGCCTATTTGCGGGTCTTGTTGAATGCCTGACTATGCGCCACCAGCACTTTATCCCCGACGTTAAACTTCTTCTCCTTCTCCTCACTTTTCCGTGGTTCTCCGGAATTAGCGGCCGCAGCAACGCACACGGCGGACTCACCGAATATCTCGAGTAGCCTATGGTGAGGATCTGCATCGGCAAGGAGCTCCACTGCGTCGCTCGCTAACATCCTTGGGCTGAATCCATACATCATGTGGAACGTAGGTAGGGTGGGACCACGGTCACGACGATGATAAACGTAAAGAAGTTGAGGAAGTACCTCCCCCCGGTCTCCTCTTATTATTACAACTATCTTCTCAATAGCATACTTAATCTTTCCTATCGTCCTCTCCGCCCTCCCGTTCGCCATAGAAGCGTAAGCGAGTACTGCCCTTCAGTCCACGCCCTTACACCCATGAAGTCCTACACCAAAGCAACCATGACGGCGGCGGTATTGTCTAAAACAATCATCCTTGGCAGTTCTAGCGGGATGATGATCTCCTGCTCAGTGAACCGTACAAAGGCACCCGTCAAATCCTCCGTTGCCCCTGCAATCAGCCACCCCGTCAGGTGTTCCGACGCAACTAGTACGAACCTTTTCCCAGTCTTGGAGTGCTTTAAAGTCCAGTAAGTCGATAGAGAAATTCTGTAATAACCCCGTGACTGGCGCTCGAAGTCTCGTATAGTACGTCGGAAGCTTCCTCGCATGTTGAAAACCGTGGCATGATCTAACATAATCCTTTACGTCGCGATAGAATCCGGGCGACCAGAAGCGATCCTTTACGAACTTTCTTGTCGATCCGCGTCCAAATGTCCTACATCGTCATTGAACGTAGCCATAATTCCACAAGCAGGCCAGGGGTCGGCATGACTCGAAGGCCATTCTTTTTCCTACGGATCAAGGTGTTATTCCAAAGCATAATTTCTTGCGCTTCGCTTCATTGCGACTCTTCTCTTATGATCTTCCTCTTGAACCTGCTAGCCCACCAAGAACCTTGTCACGTCCAAAAATTGTGGCTCCAAATCTTACAGCTTGGGGTTCGCCCATTCAACCGTGGAGACGAACCCTTCCGTCAAATTTTCATCTCCTTCCTTCCCTCCTCCCTCTATGGGCCGTTGAAAAAGATAATAAGCCGCCTCATTCGAAGACCCCGGGTGTTACTTAATCTAGAAGTTGTACTCGGCCATCAGATCTAACTAACGTTCCAACCCTCCATGAATATCCTTCTTTTTAAACGATGTTTGCAACGCCTGGTGATCAGTGTAGTACAAATGTTTCTCTGATAGTAGATAGACTCGGAACTATTTCAACGTGAACACGACACCGAGCGCTTCCCTTTCGCTGGAGATGTACCTGGGCTCTTGCCCTTTCATTGTCCGGGACGCGAATTGAATCAGGTTGTATCTTTCAATTCTCCTCCTTCTGAGGCAGTACAGCGCCAAAAAACACTGAAGAGGCATCGGTTTCAACGACGTGTGGGGAGTCAAAGCAGGTAAAGGCAAATGCCGGCGGCTTTGTCAGCTTCTTCTTGAGATCCCCGAAACCTCCTGCATCTCTTCTGTCCATTTAAAGGACTCCTACACAGACGTAGAGGCATGGAACACTGCCGAGCTTTCTGTAAAATTCCTTATAAACACGCCTATAGTATCCGGTCAGACCGAGAAAACTCCTCAGGTCGGTTACATTCTTTAGAGCTGGAGCCTCCAAAATGTCTTTGATCTTTTCTTCGTGCACTTTTACCACAGTAGCGTTGACGGCGTGGCCGAGCAGCTTTACGTTCGAGTGAGCGAAGCTGCACTTCGTAACATTTATCTTCAGGTTTGCCTCCTTAATAGTTTCGAAGACTTCCTTGTAATGACAGACGTGTCCTTCCATGTTTTTGGAGAAAATAAAAACCTCATCTCCATAAACCTTTGCGAATGGCAAGCCCTGAAGAACGCAGTTTGTCATCCTTTGGAACATCGAAGTTGCGTTCATTAAACCGAACGGCATCACTTCGAACTTGTTCGTTCCATGGCGACACACGAACGTCGTCATCTCCTTGCATTCCTCCGACATTCGCACCTGCCAGTAGCCCGTATAGAGATCCAATGTCGTGAAGATTCTGGTGCCCAAGAGGTCATGGGAGATTTCCAGAATCTTCGGCAGCTGCCAACGGTCAGGCTTCATGAATCTATTGAGCTGACGATAGTCAACAAAAAGCGGGGCCTTCCATCTTTCTTTTTCGCTATAGCGACCGAAGATGACCACGCCGGACTCGCAGGCGTAAATACCTGCTTCCAGAAGCACTTTTTCCTCCTTTTTAACGACGATATTGTGCTTGCGGGGCATCTGGTGAGCCCTTAGGTGAATCGGAATTTCGTCATTCGACTCAAAGGAGTGTACTGTTGGAACAATAGCTGGCTCGAGATCGTGTATATCCCAAGCAATAGCGTCCGTGTCCTTGGGTGAACTATCTAGTGCCCTCTGGTCCTTCTCATCCAGATTCTTAACCTTAAAGGCTAGTAGAGCAGCCCGTTCTGCATCATCGTCTTTCCCACTAGACTCTCTGCCCTCTATTCATCCTCTCAAATCCGGCTCATAAGGTTCCTTGTTCAGGATCGCAAGCCCTAGCCCCTGCTCAGTATCCGATCAATATCACTGCTACCCGATCCCGATTAGGATGAAGTGGTAAACTGCTCGTCCTCCGACTCGTCAGGGGATGTGAGATCCTCACTGTCAGTGCGAGTCCCATCGATCAAGAGAGGCTCTTTGTGTAGTACTGAAAGTATCTCTTTCTTCCCAACCGCCAGTGTGACCTGTGGACGTCCATAGTCCAGGTCCGCCCGCAGAGACTGCAGGGTCGGACTTCCGATAATGGAATCGAACGGGGCGTTACGCACTACCAAGAAATTCGACGGTACCACTAACGATACACAAGATACTGGGATCTCTTCCACGCAACGGAAGACTTCGGCGACCGTCCCATACACGACGGTAACTTGATGATTTGTAGCCGTTGAAGCTAGTTCCAATTTCTTGCAAGAATACCATGGCATGAGATTTGGAACGGCTCCCGTGTCCAATACGGCATATGTCTCTGTCCCATACACCTTTACCGCGACGAACTTCAACGGACTAGGGCTACCAAACAGGATAGCCACTGGGGCCTGAGCTACCGGAACAATCTTCGCAGCCAATATTTTGAGTTATTTACTAGCTTCATCCGCATCCCCGCGACGAAGTTGCCCAAAATTCATCCCTGTAGGAGCAGATGCAAGCTCCGCGACCACATTATACTTACCGACGTGGTTCTGCGAGCTGCCTGTTTCTTTCTTGGCTCTCCGGACCTTAGTCTTCTTTTTACCGGACATCGGGACGATCAAAAGTGGACGAACAATCGCTGCCTTGTTCACAAGGGCGTCGATGTCCAATATTTTGTCTCCCTGTTTTTATAGGCCTTGGCCTTCAGCATTCCTCCTGGCTGTGGCCACCAAATCCTTTTTCTGTGAGTAGTGAACGACTGCCACAGGCTCTTTGTCTTTCTTTTTATTCAACTTCTTCTCTTCTTCGGACTCAACCCTAGTTGCTGCAACCTCGACTCGAGGATTGCCGTTGTGCTGCCCTTCGGGCCAATGAGTTTCCTCAAAATGGCCCCTTCTCTTACAAAAAGTGCACAGAGTGTTTATGTGGTGATTTGGAGGACATTGAGTTGCGCGGTGACCCTTCTATCCGCAGTAGCTGCAACTGAAATCCTCATCAACAGTCGCTTCCGATCCGGGCTTATCCATCTGCATCTTAACGAACATCGAGAGCTCGGCAAACTGACCAGCGAGCTGATCGAAGTTGATTTCAAGCTTCTTTGTGTTCCTCTTGCGAACAACAGGCCACTGCAGAATCTTCTTTGGGGCCACAGGCGCTTTCGATCCTTGTCTTGCTGTCCCAAAAACTCCTTCTCTCCGATAACGAAGTCTCCTATAGCCTTTTTTAGTCCCTGATAGTCTGCTTGGACCCGGTTGATCAAGAGCTGCGCCACACTCGGGTGTTCCGCAACAGATTTCCGAAACAACTCGAACGACGCTGCATCATTGCAGCCCACCCTCCTGTATAGGGCGTCAATTCTTGAAAATGGGCCACCTAGGTTATCTATCTCAAAACCGGCGACCACGGCCTCGTTAACCTCTTCCTCCGGGTTGATCTCCTTCGCGAACTCGACGAAAAAGTTACCCTAGACAACTTTTTAATTCTGAGCCTCCTCGGTAAGGGCTCGATCCTGCGCGAAATTTTCGTAGTACCATTGAAATTCCTTTCATTCCAGATGGCAAAGAATCTGTAGGGCCTTCTGGATGTCATTTTTGCCGCGTATTGCAACTTTTTCGTACGCAAAAAGGAAGTGCGAAACATCAGACGATGAGGATCTGTCAACAGAGACATGGGGATATCGTTTTTGTTCACCACGCTCTACATTCGGTCCTTGGATGCGGTACCATGAAATGTTTGTGTCTTTCCTCTATTTTCTTACTCGGTCCAAGCGTAAGCTCTCTTCTCTTTTTCCAAACTCTAAGCATCCCCCCGCTTCCCCTTTGTATGCTGCAAAGAGTTGAGACATACAGTAGCGGGCAGTTCTGGGCCTTCCGTCAGGACACCTGTCCCGCCAACACTAGTCTAGCGGATCTAAAGTACAGTACTGTGGCAGAACGTAGTCTAGGTGGCAACGTGTAACAATTCTGACAGTCATTGCACTAGATTCAAGACCGTACGATGTGGACGAGGATCGAATTTGTGAAGTTTGACGTCGGAAGCCAAGGATGGCTGACAAATACAATTCGTAGTTCCCAAAGGGGCGCCAAAGTTGCATGCACAGGCACCGTATGAGAACGAACGCCCTTTTATAAGTAGAACAATGTAGACACTCATAGTGAGAGGAAAAGTGATAGGCATCTTGAGAGTAAAGTGTTTCGGTCTACGACTAGGTTATCGTGGTGAGCAAGCAGTTTGTTTGCAGTTCGAGAGCAGTGACTGTTCTCTGTAAGTCTAGCGCCAGAGTGAGAGCGTTGGTGGTAACTCTGCGACGTTACCTGTTGGGACTGTGCGTCGCTGTTATTTGATTCCATGAATGCAGTATTGGAGTATACTGTAACAGTACTGAACAGTAGACTGACACTGTACATAACCAAGAAGTGGTAAGATAGCCAATTCAATTCGATTCCTGATTTATGCAAAAGTATTTAACTAAATAAAGTACCGCCTACTAATTTTATGCCAAGGTCATTTTAATTTCTCCAATTTGGATGTCAAACTACACATATCAGGCAATAAGGGGAGAATACAGTAATCGCTCAATCTTTTGGGAAAACGCGCGGGCGCCTTTGTTTAAAAATTGACTCACGAAATATTCAATTGAGTGCACGCAGCTCTTTGATCAACAGTACCTACAAAAAACACACCCAACAGCCCCAAAAAAACAATGAAGGTTCACCCGCAAAGAGCCCTATTCTCGATCCGCAAACCACATTTTAAAGACAATGACTGACAATTTCTTTGATATTCGTTACAGGCCTGCCCTTCGCTCCATATCAAACACGGCAAAGGCGCTCGCCTCCCTGGCATCCCCAGCATCCTCAACCGCCCAGTTATTCCACCAAGTTGAGGACGGCCTTGTCTTCATCAACAATATTACGCCTGCATAAGCATCCGCTTTCCTCTAACTTTAAGCAGATGCTGTAATAGCTAGGGAAAACTGTATTCGGCAATACAGCTTCACAAATAAGGCAAAAAAATGAGAATGACGTTGATTCTCCATGCCCATTTTTCGACCGATTCTACAACGAAGCTTGGGCTGAATGTATTGCCGGAATGATTAGTTTTTCCTCAGATCAGTTCGAATTACTATGGTCTGATCTGGAAGAGCTCCTCAAGTACTCGCGCAATGTAGGAAGGGGGCACAGAACCAAGGTCCCCGGCAAAGATGCAGTTCTCATTTCGCTCACCGTGATGAAGCACGGAGGCCAGTGGCAGGTGTTGGCCAAAGTATTCGGATTGAAAACGCCGACATTTCAATGTCTAGTGTCGGAGTTCTTGTTAAATATTTCCGAGTACCGTTATCAATCTTTTTTATGGATACTGGCGCGTTTTTTACCATGAACCAGCTTCATGAGGGTCCGCAGTTGTTCAAAAATTTTCCGGAGGCTCGCTATGCTACGGATGTCACTTTTCATCAGCCGTTTCGTCCAAATGGGAATATTGAAGAGGAAAAGAAGTATTACAGCGGAAAACATAAGCTGTATGTCTGCAAGGTGGAGGTGTCGGTTTTGCCGAATTTTATTTGCATTGGCGCGAGTAATCACCATCTCGGATCAGTTTCGGACCTAGAAATTTTACAGCGCCAGAAAAAAATAGCATCTGTCAGAGTTGATGAAGCGCCGAGGTGAGGGCTGAGTTAAGAACAATGGTATTCACTGCTACAGGTATGGTAATTTATGGTTAATAATATTGGAAAAGGGATACCAAGGCTCCCTTAAATTTTTGAGAGCACTTATCTCCCAAAAGAAGTCTCCTCGTGGAGTTTTGACTGCGGGTGAGAAACTTTTCAATAGACGGCTCCCAGACGATCGCATAATCGTCAAAAACTGCTTTGGAAGGCTATGTGGTTGGCGATCGTTGTTATTGCACAAGTGGCGCTGGTCAGAGGCACTTTATGAATCTTTCTTCAAGCTTGGTCTGGCGCTGATAAATTTGCTTATTATTATTAAGTGGGTGCCACTTCGGGAGTCCTATTTCTCAAATAATGTAATAGGATTCAAAGCATTGTCGAGGCTACAGTGACTTAGCGCAAAAATAGGCCTTGAAAGATCTCGACAGCGGCGCAGCGAACCCTTGTCCCATCCGTTTAGGACGTACCAGCATGAAGTATAGTTAGACTACACTGTCCGCTTAGATACCCTGTTGTGTTTCCTGGGCACTATCGAAAGCAGTACGGTCACGATTTGGGATGAGCAAGAGTGGTTGCGTGCGACCATAGAGCATGTTCACGAAGCGAGCAAGTTTTGGGCTTATGTCGGTAGTAGTTGTAACATCTATTGCCGATCAACACGATTGAAGGCATTGTGTGCATCAAATGAAGACTTTGGCGACGTGCGGGTGAGAGGAGACCTGTTTGCGTTTAAATCGGGTATCATAAACGATGGCATCGATTCCTGCCTTTATGCCGTTCGCCGACTTGAAAGGGGAAAAGAACTTACAGGAGGATTTAATCGCCGAAAGAAGCAGAGTTTTTTGATTAGGCGCCAGACGACGGAAAAAACTGCGATTGATAATATTCTTTTAGGCTTTAGCTGGATAGATAACAGGGTGGCAGCGAAGAGCAGGAGGAGAATGTTCACCGAGAGCCCCGTTGGCTATGCGTGTGAAGAATTTCGTAAGGAAACTGATGCAAGTGACACCACTATTGGGGCTGATGGAGGTCGTGTCCAGCAGATTAAACCGTCGGAAGGGCGTCAGTTCCGGGCCCGCTGCATCACGTTGGATGCTGCGTGCAGTCCGTGAAACAGTAGCCCCCGTAGTGCGCGAGGGTGGAGGGAGGCTGTGAAGTGGAATTGAAACAACCGGCCAGGCTGGAGCAGGGTGAGGGTCAAGGTGAACGCGGAGTCGCAGGTAATACCGGAGACAATATAAGGGCGTCGGGGAGCGGACTGAGGGCCGCCGCTTGCACCGTGTCCTTCGATGGAGAAAGCGTCATAAGGGTGTCCATTCGCTCAACTTCCGTGTCTTGGTTTGCGACGCGCTCCAGGCAACGGCGCTTGGTCACCAGCGGCGGTGATCACGGGAACTGACCATAATGCGCGGTAGGGATTGGGACTGGGTTGACCGATATGTCCTCGGATGGTGGGGTCGCGGGGCGGCCGGGGTCGCTACGCTTGCTTTCCTTGAAGATGGAAGCGTCGGGCCGGGAAGGAGCACCAGATAATACACTTTCTGCTACCGTGGCACTTTCGGCGACGGGACCATTTTCGGCGGCCAAAGTACCGGAGGTGGCGGCATTTGAGCTTGGATGGGGTTCAGCGGGCGGGTGCGCAGGGAAAGCCGTAGAGGATGGGCCATAAAGCTGTCGGGGTTGGTTGTTGGATTTGGTTGTTTGGGGAATAAATAGGTTTGCAGGGTGTTTGAGAAGGGGGTAAGTACCGTCGAGTCATGCACAACTCGGTTATTTGTGTTGGCCTGAAACTGCAAGAACGGCGTAAATATTGAGTAACTACTCAAAATTCGATGAAAATATTGATAAAGCAAGCATTAAGTATTAAATTTTGCGTTGTTTTGAGAATCAATATAGTACGACCTCAGGCACTGGGAATACAGGACAGTTGGTGATTCTGTGTGTCGATGCTTAGTAATTAAATTAACAGAATAAAAATTTCAAACTACGTACTTTTTTATTGTACACTAATTTTTAATATTGGCGCTGCTGTTTCTGCAAAAGGACTGGCCAACAAAATTACTTACTATTAAAGTTTTGACCTACTGTATAGAACGGTAGTTACCGTAACAGCTATGAAGCTGTCTGTGTGACAGACTATTTCCAGCGTGCATTCACTGTTTTTCTAGATGGCCGTAGTTTCGTAGAAATTTTAAATAATCCAAAAAAATTGTATTTTATACTGTTGTCGACGATCATAATGAATATATGTACAGTGAGGGGAAATTTGGGGTGTTTTTTAATGCATGAAAAATATGGTCAGCTGTACAGTGAGTGTAGATATTAACGGGACGAAGGACCATTGTGAATTGATAATAAATTGTTTACTCATTAAGTTTCTTCAGTACTTGCACAGGCCACTAAAACTGACTAGCTTTGGAGCGAGAGGCAGCGGGAGGCAAACATCTGCATGTTGCATGTCTATTGAGTGGTACTCATTTATAATTTTTTTATAGACGGGCTATTTTGTATTATTTGTCTCTCGGTAGAAGGTTCTGAATCCCAAAACACGTGTAATTTCTGTCCAATAGCTCCTTTCAATCCAATGTTTTCCATTCAACCTATACACAACTCCAGTCCAAATTCTTTGACCAACTTTGGCGCTTTGGAGTTGGTTTCTCGCTGAGATTTGCGCTAGTGAAAACGAATAAATGGCTGCGAGGCTGGCTTTCTTTACAAAAATGCGAACCATTTGATTTGAGAATTATGTTTTTTACTGCGAATCATTTTGCAGTGTCCCAAAAATAGATTCTGCACTGTAATTGTAAAGTATAGTACAGCAAAATGGTGTCTATTCGAAAAGGCCAACGTCATCAATTGATTACATTTTTTTAATCAATTGATGAATGTGAGAAGATAGACCGATACCGTTTGTTCTTTGCTGGTTTTTGGTACAACGGCAGGCCCTTATACTAGTTTGCTCTTCCGGCAGGCTGTCTTGGTTCCTTTGCCATGTGTGATTTTGATTCTCTTTTTCTGTGATTTCTAGCTTCCTTCCACAATCCCGGTGGAAAACGGGATCTAATTCACAGTAAGAGTCAATGGTGTGGTGTTTGTTGGAGGATGGTGGCTGGTCTATGGAGGGAACTGCGTAATGCTAAGTTGGTTGCAGTCGATCTCCATCTCGGTATATTCTACGTTCTTCGTAAAAATTTCAGTCGCGTTGTGTTGAGATGGGATATAGTGCAAGGATATGTTTTTGCAGTTAATATCGTTCAAAATATGATGATGCGGGATGCCGATAAGTCTGCTTCGTCTGGTTATGGCTGAGCTGCGGGCGATGTGGAGTGCTGCATTGTTTCTATGAGCACTTTCAATGGTTTAACGTTGGTTGTGTGACAGTCTGCAGTTACGCATCGTAACTACTGTGTTTCCTTCACAGTGTTTGGTGCGGTGATATACTCGGATTCGCCCGTGGACTTGGCAACAGCCTGCGGCTTCGAACTGCGTCTTGATAAAGGAATTTCATACGCAGTGTAGATAATACCGTGCGCGATCTCCGGTTAAGGGCGTTCGCATTTTCGGCATCAGTATCAGTCACAATGGGGTGGTGCTTGGGTTTGGCTTGGGTGTTCTTGCGGTATATTATGCCATGGTGGGCTGTGATTTTGAGATATTGCATCATCCAGTGGAGTACCTGCGAGTGCTGGCTTGTGGGTTTGTGCATCTGTTCGACAAGATTGTTGAGGCCGAACTGGATGTCTGGCCACGTGTTGTGATCAAGTACTGGAGGTCGCTGAGTATTGATTGGAATATTTTTACTGCTGAGGGCTGTAGTGATGGTGTGCTGAGTGCTTGTTCCCGGTTTGTGTTCTTCGGGACCGAATTTGACCGAAGTTTGCTCTCTGTCATGCACGTACAGTGAAGGGGCTTGGATTACATATGGGTCTGAAAATATTCATAATCTCTCCGATGTTATATGGTGTTCTATTTGGGATATGTAGTATGGTAGACCAAGTTAGATATCTTTTTTTCTATTTGATAATGCAGGAGAGGTTATCTATATTGCGTTGCTCGGGTGATATCGGTAAGAATCGTCCACGCTTAAAAACTCATCCATACTTTCTGCGATAAGTATGGGTGAGTTGTTGTGTTGTTGGCAGAACAGACATGGGTCGGTCTGGCTATGGGCATACCCTTGCGAGCGGAGGTGGGAAACTAGTCCTTGGTAGTATGTGTGGGCTACCTGTGGTTTTTCATACAGACTTCTAAATAGAATGCCGATAGGAGAGGAGTAGCGAAGTTCGCCGTTAATCTAGGTTGCCCTTTGACTTATAAAGGGCCGAAGATGTCAGATCTAACATAAGCACCGACAGAGTATGATTTCCGGTTGAGGTATTGTAGCGTTTTCGTCAGTTTTGCGTGACGGCATGGAATATATGTTATATTCGCCAGGCTTCGTTGAAGGGAAGGGGAAAGTATGGGTACCATGCCTTTCTTTGCCGTTAGGTGCAGCGTTTATGGTGTGGAATAGTTTAAAATGAGGTCCTATTCGAAAGTCTTCGGTCTGGTTGATAGTTGGACCGGCGGGGGGAGCGGTATGCTTCTTGATGGGGCGGTTATCTTTGGGTAAGTCTGTACTGCGGAGGTGCGTGACTTAATCTCGGTTACTTGTTGGGTAGGGGGAGTTAGTACTGGTAGTTCGAGTGGTGGTGGCTTGAGGTGCGTTAAATGGCTTGGGAGAGTTGTGGTTGTGCTGGTTTCATTTTACGCATGGTACGCGCTATTTTACTTGCTATCCTTCGGTGGCTTAGCTTATTAGGCTCTGTGGATTGGACGATGTACACTTTGTGGTTCGCATGTCATGGTACCGTTGCAATCAGCGTGAAGTTTTTCTTTCTTGTATCGAAAAAGAAACCCTATGCATTGGTTGAACCGTACCGGCCCATTCTTCCTGGTGAATGCAAGAACAAATAAAATATTAGTATGAGTGAGGGTTGCAGTAGAACAGTACCGGCCCATTCTTCCTGGTGAATGCAAGAACAAATAAAATATTAGTATGAGTGAGGGTTGCAGTAGAACAGGCAGCCGCATCCGCTCAGCTTACTCGACTGTATGTCAGTCGTGGTGTAGTGGGTGCATACGGAGGATTTTTCTCTGGTCGTGTTGGGTGGGATCGGTGAGATGAGTCGTTTGGAATTAAGATCTGATGAGGAGACGAGCGTGAGATTGCCGGCCGAAGCGGGACAAGAGAACATATATTTTTTGTGTTTACCAGCGATAAAGTCTTGGTCTTTTGATTCACGACGGGTCAGCAGAAGTTGTTTTGCTTAGTTGACGCGTTTTTTTTCTGGACGCGTTAGTTTTCTGGTTTTTGAGGAGATTCAAATTGGGACATTGCCTGTTCCGAGTGGCGCGGATGAATAATGCTCAGGTTGATGTGATGTTAGAATGGCTTGAATTTGGGGCGCAGTTTTTTGGGTGGAGATCGAATGGCACGCATTGTCTTTAGTATTTCATGGAGCGTCTTGGCTGTTTTGTCCTATGGATGGGAGCGCCGTTGCTGGGCCAGCGTGTAGGTGCGGTGTAAACATATGAATGTCGGTGGTGCCTTGCCAGAACTCGTAAGGTTCTTCCCGTTTGCTGTTGTAGAGGAGCACGCCTGCGGGCTGCGCTGTGGGGTTTATCTTTAGTCCGTAGATCATAAAGTCCACCGTAGTTATTGGGTTGTCGATTCTAGGATACTTTTTCGCAATCATCTTGGCGCGTATGCCGTCGTGCTCGGCGAGGTGCTCGGCGACATTCATGCTATCGTTGCAGACAGTACGTTCAGAGAGGTTCTTGACTGCGCGATGATCATTGTCTGGTGCAGCATCGAGATGGCTTCTAACAGCAGTTATGATCTGGCATGATGTATGTCTGAAGTTGCGCTTGATGACAAGTGAGGCAATTTCGGGAGGAATAGAATCAATGAGTGCCCCCACTCAGATGGCTTCTAGTTTGGTGAAGATTATGTGAGCCGCAGGGTCTTTGGAGAGGGGCTGGGTCTTCGATGACTTGGTCAGTGCCATCAATGGAAGCGGCGGCACCTAAGATAGAGAGGATCCATTGTGAATAATTGGCTCTGTCGAGCTGTGCGATTTCGAGATTGGAATGTTTTTCATGTTTGTGAGCTCATAAAATGGTGCGTAGCGAGACCAGTCGGCGGCTTGAGTTGCACGGGCGGACAAGACCTTGGGGGAACTTGTCAACTGGTGTGTGGATGGCAGCGGATCCAGTGCGGATGTGTTGGACGTTCCTGTGAACGAATCGGGGACGAGCTGGGTTGCTGCGCGCAGTGACTTCGTTGTTGTTGCCCGTAACCTGTGAGAAGGTAGACCGATACCGTTTATTCTTTGCGAAGGTTTAGTTTGACGTAGGCTATTTATACTAGTTTGCTCTGCCGACAGGCTGTCTTGATTATTTTCGCAATGACATGGGTATTTGTACATTTTTCTAAAAGAAATAATATTGTAGTTTACTTTCACGCATATCTGTGCATCAGCCTGTCTATACTGTACAGTAGACATACATATTGATAGGGGTAAATCGTCGGGAGAAGAGATACTTAGAACCAACTACCCCAAGACGGAGGTGTTGCGAGCGACAAAAGTGCTACCGTGGTATAGTTGAACAAATAAAAAGGAGTGTATATGGGAGAGAGTTGAGAGGGCTACAAGCAAGTATAAAAGGGGCAGGGTCTACCACTGATGCTCTGCGACCAGCTTAGGAAAAAGTTTTCTAGGGTCTGAAGTTGACTCTCAACTTCCTACTACTCGGAGCTTGACTTGAAGTTGTCTGCCAACTTCCTTGACCTCTCAAGGAGGAAGCACTTTACTCAGCTTATATAGACCTTTCGGCTAATCCTAAAGTCTCAATCAAACATACTAAATACCATAAAACGCATTCACGGGAATCGTGTGAACCAGAGAGACCATTAGAAGATATTTCCTCAAGGTAAATATCTAGGTGCCATACCCATGCCAGCCACCCATCGGCCAGGGGTGGGAATTGATGTGGCCATTATATAGACCTTTCAGAGTCACTCGTAGTATCACCCACAACCTAGAACTGTACTGACATCCACTATGACAGCGTGTCCTAAAATAAAAAATCAACCGATGAATTTGCCACACTCACCCAAATTAAAAATATCTTGCAAATTCAAAAACTGTAAAAATATCTTCCCAGTTCCAATACTGTATACAATTATGGTCCTCATCTAAATTTTTTCGTGTGCGAATTTGCGCACATCACGCCCTCCCGCTCAAGACGAACGTCCCGGCTCGTCACTGCTCTTGTTGTTCTTGTGGGAGTTCTATCCATTCATCAGGGAGAGTATAGGGTTCACTATAAGGATATGGTAAGTAGCTCATTTCCAATATGATGAGAGAGTGTGTACCGTGCGATGACCGGCTCATCTCCTTGGTCAAGAGTTTCGTAGATTCGGCGTTGGTTTCATAGTGTTCTCTAATGAGCTCCTCCCGTTTCACTTCTCCAAACCTTCCAAATGTGAGGTAGTAAACGTAGTATGCAAACTTTTCTGGCAACGGGTCCAGAAACGGGTATCTGAAGGAGAAAAAAACTCGCAACATAAGGACTGAGTCCTCACGAGTAAGGTGCGCCCCGTGAATGGTCTGGAAGCACATGCAAATACTAATGGCAAAAAAGGAAATTACTTCTGCTTCTCGAGGGTCCTCTGTCATTTCGCGAAGCCAACGTCTAATTGGTAGCCGTCCAATAATTAAGGATGCATAGTTTCCCCCTGGGAGACTAGGCGGTGTTTGAGGCGATCTTCTTGGCGATCTTCCTCGCTGCTCCCGACGCCTTGCCCTCTTCGATGATCCGCCCCGATCACTTGATGGTCCAGCTCGTATCATCATCACGGCCTCGGGAGGATCCTGGTCTTCGGCTGAGGTTGTATTTCTGAGCGGAGCAACGTAAGGTTCCCATAGAGGATATGGGACCAGTCGATATTCCATATCAGGGGGCAAGCTGTAACCTCTCAGTCGCACATCTTGGTTGTTCTTGAGAAATACGTAAACTGGACGGATAATGTTCAGATATGTTTGCGACAAGTCTCCGATAGCTACCATTCCATACCTCCCTATAGAGTAATGATATATGACTTCCACAAACTCTGGACCTGCTTCCGTGAACCTTCCGTTTTGGAATGAGAATAGAACTCTGATCAATAGTCGGAAATCTTCTTGAGGTAGCAATGGTCCGTTCAACGTACGAAAACATAGGCATATATTAATGTAGAAATGGATGATTACGTGGAGTTCGTAGTAGTCACGCGTAATCGAGATGATCCATTCCCAGGCCCTTTTTCCTCCCATAGGAATCATTCTATAGTTAAAGATGAGTATGCCTCGTGGTTGCGCATAGTCCTGTGTGAGAAGGAATTCTTCAGGCCTCTGATGGTAAGGGACCAGACGACGTGCATGGATTGCCCTCCTTGATCTCTTCCCTGAGCTTGAACAGAGCTTATAATGCGGGTGTCTTTCCTCCGTGACGATGCAAGGGTTCGAGTACTTTGTTTGGAAAGCCGGCCACTTCACAGCCTGTTGCATTGCTTTTCCGTGTGTACTAAGTACTTTAGAGCCGACTGAGAAAGTTTGGACTGGAGGCTCTTCATCCTTATTTCTTGTCTGTGTTAGCGCGCGGTGTGATCTCCAGCTTTCGGTGGCCAGTAGTTCGACCTCTCTACTCTCTTCATCGATAATATTTGTTTCCATATCTCTCTGTAACATTCTAGGAGCTCTTCCGTACATTAGCTCAAACGGTGACCGTCCACTTCTTCCTCTTCTTCGACGATAGCCGTATAACACTTTTGGTAAGGCATCTTCCCACTGGATTTCATTCTCGACATAGTTTTCGATATTGCTCGTTTGATGGTTCCAACCATCCTCTCCGCTTTACCGTTTGACATAGGAGCGTATGCGAGAACTGTCTTTAGCTGAATCCTTTTCTTCCAAGAAACGAAGCAGTGAAGTTGCAGTAAAACAAAGTGCGTTATCTGAGATGATCCTTTTTGGAAGACCAAACGGTTCAATTATTTCTTTTTCGATGAATCTCAGGACCACTTCAGCATTGGCCTCCTCAACTGCAACTGCTATTGGCCATCCAGTAAGATGTTCCACCCCTATAAGGAGATATTTGTTTCCGGAAGAGGTTTCCTTGAATGGGCCGGCAAAGTCAATTGAAAGGTTTCAAAGAGACCGGAAACTGGAAAGCCTAGAGTTGTCTTATACTTTCGTATTGGCGTGAATTTTTGACAGTTGTCGCAGCTTTTCACGAAATTATAGACGTCCTTATGGATACTGGGCCACCAGAATCTCTCAGTAACGAATTTCTTGGTTGTTTCGAGATCCCAATGCCCTAACTCATCATGAAAAGTCCTCAAGATCTTCATTCTTTCTTTCAAAGGGGCCACTAGTCGAGGACCGGCTTTCGTGTGTCGGAAGAGTTTCCCATTCCATAGTGTAAAAGCCTTTTGATTCCTGCGTACCCAATTTCTGTGTTCAATATCAACCTTTCTCATTTCTAGTCCATCCAGGAATTTAATTAGTCCGTCAATATTAGCTTCGTACTCGTTATTGTTCGGCACTTGCACCTCGGCAACTCCGACGATGTTCTCGGAAGCTTTTTCATTTGGAATCAGTGGATCCCTCAAGCGGGATAGGTAGTCGGCAGGCTGATTATTGCGTCCGGGCCTATACACAATTTCAAACCGATATTCTGCGAAAATGTCGAGCCATCGGGCCAAGCGGTGATGTACATCTTTCTTTTGGAATGCTGTCTTAAGTGCCTGGTGA
The DNA here is from genome assembly GCA_002205965.3 of Kappaphycus alvarezii. Taxonomy (NCBI): domain Eukaryota; phylum Rhodophyta; class Florideophyceae; order Gigartinales; family Solieriaceae; genus Kappaphycus; species Kappaphycus alvarezii. Next base: position 171,094 of record NADL03000107.1, read on the forward strand.
TCAGTTATCAAGACAAATTTCTCGAGTGATAAAAGGTATACGCGAAACTTTTTCAGTGCGAAGAGACAACAGCGAGCGCTTCTTTTCGCAGACTGAGTATCTCCTTTCCGCATCATTCAGAGTGCGACTTGCGAATTGAACCGGGTGTAGTCTTCCGTTTTCATCTTTTTGGGACAAAACGGCACCCAAAGACCGTTCTGAGGCATCTGTCTCCACAACAAATGGTCTCTTGAAATCTGGATACATGAGCACTGGGGGGACACATAGCTTATCTTTAAGCTCTTCAAATGCGGTTTGCATTTCCTTGTTCCATAAAAATTTTCCGTTCTTTGTTGTGCTGGCATGTAACGGTGCTGCAGTCTTGGCGAAATCTTTGATAAATCTCCTGTAATATGAGGCCAGTCCTAAGAAGCTTCGAACCTCCGTCTTTGAAGCGGGCCTTGGTGCCAACTTGATTTTTTTCGTTTTCTCTGGATCCACTTTAATTCCCTCTTGATCGACGATATGACCGAGTAATTGGATAGACGTTTTCGCAAAGAAGCATTTGCTTAACTTAATTTTCAGGCTGTACGCAGCTATTTTCTCCACCACAGTCTTGACATGCGATATGTGCTGATCCAAGGTTTTTGAGAATATCACTACATCATCGATATAAACTCTTGCAAATGGAAGTCCTTTCAAAACCTCGTTCATCATTCTTTGGAATGTAGCTGGGGCATTCATGAGACCAAAAGGCATCACTTCGAACCTGAATGTACCGGCTTTGCTGGTAAAAGTTGTTTTTTCCTTGCATTTTTCATCCAATGGAATCTGCCAATAACCAGTGTAAAGATCAATTGAGGTGAAGTATCTCCCGTCCTTCAAGTCCTCGAGGATTTCCTCCATATTCGGAATCGGAAATCGATCGGGTATCATTCTCTGGTTCAGTTGTCGGTAATCGACGCAAAAACGCAGCTTTCCATCCTTCTTTGGTGCGACCACAACTGGAAATGACCATGGGGATGAAACTGGCCGAATGATATCATTTTCCAGCATACTTGTAACATTCTCTGAGATAAATTGGTCATATTTTGGCGGTTGACGTCTAGGCCTGTGGTAAATTGGTTGAGTATCGGTAAGTTCAAATGAGTGAGTGACCGGTACACTTGCTTGTCTTAAATCTGAACACTCCATGCAATTACTTCGGAAGATGTTAACATGTCGGATATTATCATTGAGGCGGGGGCTGGAAGGTGCTGTACTTTTTCTTGAATTTCTCCAATTTGGCGCTGGTCCTTTTCTTGATCCTCACCCTCCAAATTTTGAAGGACCTCTTCCGGCGTGCTCACATCTTCAGATATGGAATTCGATATATTCCTTGTTTTCCGTGCAATTGTAATCTTCTTTCATGCCCGAATTCCGTCCTTTGATTCGATATTATCGCAAAAAGAAACACATTCAGGTGTCAAACCTACCCTAGAATTCCATTCTTCATCTGTTTCAAACCCAGAATCATAATCGTCCCATGTCATGTTCATTGTCCCCCGAGCGTACCCTTTCTCACTTCCGAAAGTGTTAGTTGGTTCGGAATCTTCGCTGTCATAGCTAGAAGTGAAATCTTCACTGTCCGTCTCTCTTAGATCTTCCGGATGTGTGCTTTTGTCGAAATCCAGGGGCATCTTCACGTTTCTGCCGTCAACATTAACTGAAACGATTTGGTTGCCCAAGTCAATGCAGGTCCCTAGTCTTTCCATGGTAGGACAGCCAATGATTGCATCGAAAGGGAGCTCCGGCATGAAGAAAGTCTACATCAACTTTAGAGTCCCCAAAGAACACGGAAACCTTGTTAACAGTGCCCATGCATTTTGAGACGGTTCCATCCGCCACAGTTATTCTTCGAGTAGTTGGAATAATTTCGAGACCTAATCTGTCACCAAAGTTTCTGAGATAAGGTTTGGAACAGCGCCCGAATCGAAAAGAGCTTGGGTTTGCATTCCCAATACTTTGACTGGTACTAGTTTAAGACGTCTTGGTGCTGTCGAGGCCGATTGAAGAAACAGTTTCTTACCCTTAGCGGACTTATTAGACCTGATAATTTTTTTGAGTTCTTTCTCGCGTCCTCTGCGTCGCCCCTCAAAAGTTGACCAAACGTTATCCCAGTTGGGGCCGATGCAAGCTCAGCCACCAAATTGTACTTCTTCACATATTCTAGTACGTCCTTCGGGATATCTTAAATTTCTTACTCTTTCTCTCTTGGCCGAAGTGTCCCACCCTGGAACAACTTGATCAAGCCTCTTGGTTCGAGGAGGTACAGGTGCTGGGATATGCTCCAGCATTCCATAATCTAGCCTAGGTTTTTTCGACAAAACGTTCCCTTCCCCATCCCTTTTTGTCACATTAACTTGACTGATTTCTTCAGCGATGGATACATTACCGGCATCCGCCAACCTTGATCCTTCCTGTTTTGTAAGATTTTCATCTCTGGTCCTGACTCTCCTCGCGTCCGATAAATTTGCTCTTCTGTTGTCTTTAGACCAGCAGTTACTTTCATGATGCCCGTAACGACCGCACTTTCCACAACGAGTGTTTCTATGTGGATTATCAGGACACCTATTTGCAAAGTGTCCAGGCTTGTGACAGTAGGAACAGACTTCTGCGGCCTTGGGGGCCCCAGACTGGTTCTTCTTAATGGTAAGAGTAAGGCTTTCCAACTGCGAGGTTATCATGTCAAGTCGATTATCGAATCGGGTTTCCAACCTTTCTTCCAAGTTTTTGACATCGCTCCTGACTGATTCCAATGCTGCTGCGCTAGTCGCTGGCCTTTGATAATTCTTTTCAGGATGTACACACCGATGTACGGGTTTCCCTCGGTATTTCACTTAGTGACTGAAACGTCTCCGAATTTTTGACAAATTCTACTATGGTACCCTTCAGTTCATTAAAAGTGTGAGGGCCCTTGATGAGGAGGAAATCGGAGAGCCGCTTATCCCCCATCGCCGCCTTACGCAGCATTCCGTACTTGGCTTGGGCGTTGAACCCAGCCTTTTCATAGAGATCACACAAGTATACCAATGAGCTTAACAAATCGTCGAAGTTGAGCCGGGCCTCTATGGCGGTACGAATCATCTCATCTGGTTCTACCTGCTTAGCATATTCTTTCACAAGCCACTCACATACCTCACCGAAGTTACGCCCATTCCCGTTAAGAGACCACCCGTTGATAAACTTGGCCTTATATTTGTGCTTTGCGTCACCATGAAGATAGGCGAAGATACTTTCGGCCTTCTCTTCATCGCTCTTCTCACGCATCACAACGTTGACATATGTATAGAGAAACTCCTCAACGTCTTCATTCTTGCCCCCTGTGAACGTTATACGAGCAGCGTTGAGATCCATGATTACAGAAAAGAAATCCCCTCGAATGGTTCCCTAAGACTGCTCAACTCGAATACCTCGGGTGCAACCCCCTCCACAAGAGTACCAAATGATAGGGGTAAATCGTCGGGAGAAGAGATACTTAGAACCAACTACCCCAAGACGGAGGTGTTGCGAGCGACAAAAGTGCTACCGTGGTATAGTTGAACAAAAAAAAGGAGTGTATATGGGAGAGAGTTGAGAGGGCTACAAGCAAGTATAAAAGGGGCAGGGTCTACCACTGATGCTCTGCGACCAGCTTAGGAAAAAGTTTTCTAGGGTCTGAAGTTGACTCTCAACTTCCTACTACTCGGAGCTTGACCTGAAGTTGTCTGCCAACTTGCTTGACCTCTCAAGGAGGAAGCACTTTACTCAGCTTATATAGACCTTTCGGCTAATCCTAAAGTCTCAATCAAACATACTAAATACCATAAAACGCATTCACGGGAATCGTGTGAACCAGAGAGACCATTAGAAGATATTTCCTCAAGGTAAATCTAGGTGCCATACCCATGCCAGCCACCCATCGGCCAGGGGTGGGAATTGATGTGGCCATTATATAGACCTTTCAGAGTCACTCGTAGTATCACCCACAACCTAGAACTGTACTGACATCCACTATGACAGCGTGTCCTAAAATAAAAAATCAACCGATGAATTTGCCACACTCACCCAAATTAAAAATATCTTGCAAATTCAAAAACTGTAAAAATATCTTCCCAGTTCCAATACTGTATACAATTATGGTCCTCATCTAAATTTTTTCGTGTGCGAATTTGCGCACATCAGTTACCTTCGTGAATCCCCTCGCTCTCCAACAGGAGAGTGAGGGCCTTGAACCCGATGTCCTCTCTGAATGCGGCGCGACATGCAAAGCAGAGAAAATATCAATCCTTTATCGCGACCTCCACCAAAGGTAGGCTTGTGCCTGTGCCAATCTCCACTCTTGGAGGGTGGCACCCGGATGCATGTGCAGTGCTAAATGACGTGGCAAGGAACGTGGCCGTGAGGGCACTGGAGACGTACGGAAAGGGTCGGGTGGTTTTGATGCAAAGGCACGCCGCAGCAGCCGTCATGTCCAATGCGGCCTGCTTGATGGCTGGCCTGAAGGTATCATTTTAGGGAGTGTAGTTCCTTCCCCATTACTGTGTCGGTATACCTTTTTGAGTTGATTGCGGTTGTCTGGAAAACCATGGATAGACCGGATATATCTTCCAAGAGTAAAACACCAAACCTTTTTCCCCCGCAGCTGTCTTCGTCGCTTACAGCAACGGCTCTTTTCGAGTTGTTCATCGCCGGTCCCCGGCGAAAGGTTCCAGTCTGCGATCACAACTGAACTCATGCTATCAAAGTCCGGCAGGTTGTTCTTGTCCGCGGCAGCACACGACCGAGCACATCCTCCGCCTCCTCTGTTTTCTCTTCGCTTCCTCACCCACCGCGGTATGTACATGTCCTCTTCTGCGTGGAATGTCGCTCTGGCTCTCCGTCTCGGTATCACGCTATTCCCTGGATCTATTCGCTGTGCGGTCTGCTCCCGGCGCTCGGCCGACATCGCACCCGTCTTAGATCCAAGCGGTCAACCCGTGTTGACCTGCAAATACGACGACGGAATGACTCGTCGACATCACGTCCTCCGCAACGTTCTTGCCCGCTACTGTAAAAAGAAACTTTACTTCATTGAGTAGGTTGGGATCGTCGCCTCGTCGAGCATCAGCTCCTCTACCAGGTTCCCAACCGTCTAGGCATTCGGAGTCCCCCGCGTTACGAGTGGACATTTACATACCCGCTGCATACGGGCTTCACAGTACCGATATCGCCGTCGATGTTACTGTTTCCCACCCCTCCGCACGCCGCCACATCTCGCCAAGTACGATTACCGCAGGCGCTGCCACGACACTCGCAGAGCGCGAGAAATATCGTCATTATGGCACTTACTGCAACCAAAACGATATCCTCCTCTCCCCTTCGGGATTGATATCTTTGGCGCCTTGGGCGACGACGGCAAGGGTGTTTTCCGCCGCCTTGCTTCCTTCGCTGCTTCCCGTCGCGGTTTCTCCCTCAACAAGAGCTCCGCGACTTCGTTATCCGTTTTGCGTTTAGTCTCCTAGTGATGCAGGCGCGACAGGTTTCCACCGTGGTTAATTTACGAATATACTCCGCACGCTTATGTGCAACATTGTACGACCCATAAAGAATTACCTCCACTACTGGAATGAGGGATGCATAGTCGACTCCAAGAGCTGGCATCCGGGACAGAAGGGCCTGGGCCGTTGAGGATCAGACGGTGTCGCTGAGCTGCTGATCAAAGCAGCAGCGGCAACCGGGCATCGTTAAAATGATGGTACAAAAGAAGCCATAAGTTATGGTATAAGTTTTGTCTTGTCTTGTACCAGCCATAAGTTATGGTATAAGTTATGCCTTGTCTTGTACCAGCAATTCAAATGTGGGTAAATTTTACGCTTGAAGCGGTCTGACAAGTTAAGACATTCTACTACCTTCCAGAAAGGCTAATTTTCGGACACATAGTGAAGAATAAAAATAAAAATAGGAAGGCCAGGCCAACGTTTGAAACAAACGTCAACACGTGATTGGGCATCAGATTTTACATCACGAGGGTCATAGGAATAGTTGTAGAGTTGAAATGAGCTCAAAAAATTCTGGACAGCATCTAGTCTGCCCAAGGGGGTGCCCAACGCATGAGAGGGTTTAATTTCGGACAGAAAATCAAGGTGCTGCCAAGGAAAAACGAGGTCGTTCACTATCTCCGCCGCTACTTTGAACGACCTAACTCGCGGAAAACGCTGCGTACGCCTTTTGTGAGAGCCACTATTGTTGCCATCATGGCTACCAGACATATATGTCTTGTAAACCTCCATCGAGACCTTGGCCAAGCTCTCAATCTCACAACGTCTTCTCGCACGATCCTCCTTCATCTGCTCTACTCTTCGTCGCTTTGCCTTCTCTCGGCGGACTTTTGTTCCTTTCTCATTGCGTCCTCCATGCATTTACGACGCTTCCGTGCCTGTCGCTCCAATCTACGGCTAATCTGTGCTTGTTGCTTCCGTTTCTCCTCCTCCTCTCGCAGTGTCGATCTTCTAGCTCTCTCTACTTGCCGTGCTGCTGCCTCTTGCGTTCCGCTTCTATTCGGGCAAGCCGAGCTTGTTGCTTTTTAAGCTTGGCCTGCTCTTTCTTTGTTGTTGTTGAAGTTCCTCCGCCTCCTTTTGTCTACGTCGAGCCAACATGTCACCCATCGTCACACATTCGCCGCCGCTCCGCTTTCTAAGACAGTTTACCGGTTCGGGTCCTGTTTCCTCGTCAGGGCCTTTGTTATTAGAAACTTCGTGCTGCCTTCTGTAAGAAATGTCGTTGACTGTTTCAGCATTTCTTATCAGCAAAGTCAGCTTCTGAATTGCTTGCGATGGTCCATGGGTTGCGTTCAAAATTTCACAGCCTCATTATACGTTTCTTTGTCACTGTGTCGAAGACGTACCGTTTCGTAAAACGAGATGATACAGTTGCCTCACCAAGTCGCTCCGTTTCTTTCTCCACTAATGTTTGCGGTATGGATTTCAGAGGCCGGAACCGCGACGGGAAAGATGGTCGAAGGGAAATAATCCTGTCTTGCGAAACGATGTACGAATGTCAGAAATGGTGATGTTCAGAAAGCATACACACCACAGGCAAGATTAACGCCAACTTGTCGAAGGTCAATATTTGACCTCTTCTGCAGTTCGTCACGAAAACGTTTCAATGACTTTTGAACCGCGGTTAACATTCTGGTCGCATGGTTATAGAAATGGGAGGTGTTAGCGGGCTAACGACAGCTTCACAATTATTTTTTGACATTGCTCAATACACTCGGTTCCGTTTCTCGAACTGTGACCGTCAATGACAAAACGTAGGCCATGTCTTCTGGAACGAACTTACGAACCTCGTTGTTTATATGGGTCATAAGCGCTGGAAGCACTGACATTTCCATAGATCCATTCTCCGTCATCTTGATAACTGCGTCCTCCGAAACCATCCATCTCTAAAGTACTCGTCACAAATAGAACTGCTCGCTCTTTCCTTTACTTGTGTCCACAAACGCTTCAACCCAGTCAGTCATTACTTTTTGACCGGCAACAATGAAAAATGGAGCCGTCTTTCTACCTGATGCTGAAACAGCAACATCTGCTGTTATATGCTTATTGGGCCGCTGACGATGATGTTGACTTATATGGCCCGTGATGTCCAGAGGAGGAGCAATATGCCTTCTTGAAAGTTGAATCTGTAGCATCTACAGCTGTCTCATCCATGTTCCAAACACGGTCAGGGTGCCTAAAAACCAGGATGTTTATCCTCTATGCTCTGAAGAACCGTGAAGAAGGACTGCACATGCTCTCTATTCTCTGCTCGCAGTTTTGCAGATTCCTTGTTTTCCACTTTCCTGTAAGTTATTTCACGATGCTGTGATCGAAAAGACGAACAGCCTCATCGCTAGGAATACCACTAGCCCAGCCTTTCCGTCCATCGCCTGCAATTCCTTGCCATAATGCGTTTAAATCTTCGTTAGTCATCGCAAACCCTCTTGATGTGCAAAACGTATACGTGTTACAATCAATCCCTCTTCCTCCCGTGAGTACAGTACGTTTCCCAATCGACTGCATTGCACCAAACGTTCAATGTTGACCTGATCATTCCTGCGACATAAACTCTTTCAATTCTCCAACAGTGGATTTCGGAACACAGTAGCAGCTGATATTTTTCGCAGCGTCAATTGAGTTTCCTAAGCAGTTCAACTGCCATGCGGCGCACTTCGCTACGTTTAGTTAGTATGTCGTTGGTTCTTTTTCGGTTGTTTGCTAGACGTCGCTTGACGGAGCATTTTGTCGAAAGTGACAAGAATTAAACGAATTTTATTGCCGCCATCAGTCCTGGCGTTGTTTATTCTGGTTTTGTCTCCTGTTTCGGTGTGTTTTGGCGCCATCCGACGCATCAAACCGGTATTGTACAACCACCAGTTGTGAGTATACGATTTTCGCTATACTAATGGCTACTCAGCAGGAACCCATTGGGCATCATACGATGGTCTTAACGGCCATTGAAGAAGGAAGAAACTTAGTCAGTTTGTCCGAAAAAAGACCCATGTCCAAAAATTAGCCTTTCTGGAAGGTACTGCCGGCAGTACACTCCCCGAAGTATTATTAGGACCGACACAATTTCATACTGTAGCTCCAAGTAGCGTACAGTACAGTATATACAGAAAAGCCCTCCTCGCATGCATAAAGAAGTGCATGCATAGTAATATGATATTCAATTAAATTAAATTGTCCTGTACAACGGGAGTAAAGGACGAAAATCAATTAGGACCGTGATTTCGGACGAACTAAAATAGGACAAGAAAAAAACATGCGTGTTTTATTTAAATCCTTTCAGTAATGAGTTCAATTCCCTTTTTTCAAGTACTCTTATGCAGCGACGCGGCATAGACTGAAAAATATTTTTTAAAGTGCGCTGGTTAATTCTTGACCATGCGTCATTAATACACTTTCCAAATCCTCCAAGGTATGAAACTGGCGGTTATTTTTGTAGACGCCCTCGCGAGAATACCTAGACGTTCTCAATGGGGTTTAAATGGGGCGATTTTGCTGGCCAGGTAGTGTGTAAACATCATTACTGTCCAACCAGGATCTCGTGTTATCACTTTTATGAGTAGCGACGTTGTCGTGCTGAAGATAAAGGTGTCTCCTACTTCACTCTCTGCAAATGGCAGTAAAGCAGCGTCCAAAACATCACATTACGCTTTGAATCCTTTTTTCAAATATAATTGTAATCTGCGAGACACTCTTGTATGAAATAGCCCCCCAAACATTTCTGATTTCCCCCCTTGTTGTCGACTATAGAATACCTTGGTTCCTTCCTCAAATATGCTAATAGTAGGCAAATCATCTGGCCGTCCAGATTAACTTCTTCTCATCTGTAAATATTCACATCCTTCCAATCAGAGAGAGACCAAGTGACGTGATTCTTTGCCCATTCAACACGTGCTTTTTATGATCAACCGTCATCGCGGGGACAGGTTTCTTTTTTCTTGTAGATCATATGACACTTCCCGATAGTATCTGCTGTACCTCGTACTGAAATTGACAGATCCAGATTTGTTTTCAGTTCGCGAGCAGTGTAATTACCTTGAAGCATGCCCAAAAAGACCCGCAGTTGCGTACTTGATGATTTTTTTCGAGGGCTTCTTTTTTTTCTTTTTCGGCATTGTTTGAGACATAAAGTTATGCATGCCGTTTGGAGGCTTGATGATCTCAGCAATTTTCCTCTCGGGTGTCATTTGATGAATAAAGCGAGAATCGCTCCTTTTGTTGTTCTGTCAATGGTTTTCCTCAGCCCATTGTGGGCTGTCTTTGCTGATTTTTTTGGTTATATTTTGCTCCCTAAGGTATTAGGAAAAAGCAAGTCTTTTTATATTGAATGGTAATGTGGTCTGGGCGCTGAAGTTGATTTTCAGAGTTGTTCTAAAAATGTTCGTCGAAATAGTAACAGGACCAAGAAAAGGGGGTTATCATGTAGCATAGATGCAAGACAAGTGTTTTAATTTAGGTGTTCTTCTAGTTTCTACTGGCAGCTCAATTGTTCACGAATAACATCCTCGCCCAGTAGCGTTCCGTTTCGCACTGGGGCCCACATTCACGGCTGGTCTAACATTATTTCGGGAGTGTACTGGCACCCACACTGTGGGTTGCAACCTATGATAACCAAATAGAACCTTTCAAAAACAGAGGAGTGCCAATCTACAAGAATTCTTAACGCACCCGCCGAGTCGTTCGTAAATTCGTTCATTGACAATGCTATCAGGTCGTAACATTATTCACAGAAATTTGAAGAATTTGATATTGAAATTTACCATCGAAATATTGCAAAATAATGCACTATTTCTATTGCTTATGCAACCAAGTCGAAAGCTTGTCAACCTGGTTACGTGAGCAGAATGATTCTGTTTTATTTGCCACATTTGACGCGCCTTGTTAGCATCCTTATCTCGAGCAACAAAATACCACTCTCGGTCTCAATCATAGGCTACCCCTGCTGTCGTTTCTGGCTGTTTTGTCCCCTATCTGAAAAATTCTGAACTCAACCATCGTTTGTGTTTAAATTACAGTCTCTCTTCTCCCACCACCGTGTGTGAACTTGCCTTCTTTAATGATTTTCTTGGTAGCCATGTAATCTTATATATTGACAAGTCCTGTCGAGACTGGATAATTATATATTATTGGTGTTACGCACTTATGATAGCATGGAATCCCCTTAATTGACAAGCAAAACCGCTTGGATAGAAACCAAATCATTTCTTTCATACTCAATCATCTGTTACTTTTGTGTCGTTATCGCGTCATTGTCGAATGTAAACTCAATACTATTACTTATGCAGAAGCGATTAACATGAAATTGTTCAGAGGGCCATCCTTTCAGTTCCCTCATGCCAAGCAATAGATCTGGACCTTTTAGTGTGTGGACGGAGACGTCTGATCATGACATCCCTCTCATCATCGCATGTGCAAGTCCTCGGACACTTTCCAAAAAACATAATCCGTATTCTCCACTTTATGCTGTTTCAATACCATCCCGCCTGCCCTGACCCACCGAAGACAGCAGCATATCAGCGAAAGCGTTCTCTTTTGCTACGATTGAACGAAGAATTCATTCGTACTGTCTTTGTCTCCGAAAAGGTCGCTATCAATTGGGAACCTTCTGGAATATCCTCCAGCGTTTGTAGAAGTGATGGATTTTCTTCAGAATGCGGTTCGATGGCTCTCAGACTATTGCGAATGAGCATTTTGAAATGTGAAAGGCCATTCCAATAAAGTTCTTGATGAATACGGCAATGTCTCTTGGACAGCGCAAAGGACGACGGTTTCTCTGGTTACCTTTATCATCGGAAGAACTTGGAACGCTGATAAAATCAAATGGGAGGTGTCACAGTGGTAATTTCCGCTCCGAGTGGAGTTGGTGATGCTTTACATGGGGTAACGGCGCCGAGTTATTGATTGTAATCTTTTGAAAATCGTACCATTCCGATTCCCATAAACAAGTGCTGGATTCCCTCATTACTTCATACCTCCGTGACCGTGGAGAATTATGAGATAGTTGTGGTATTTTCGGCATATGGTGAACTCAAGGATGACCATTTCCTTGCACCCAACTGTAAACAGTTGAAAATTTAAAATTAATTCATAAACGGTATTCTTAAATTTAAACATTAAATCAGGCAGATTTCTGGAATTGTAAGACCCGATTTTTTTTAATTTCAATATTCTTCCAAGTTTGTCATATTTTCATTTACAGGAGTTGGAGAGTGGGATTCCAGATTTCTTTGGCGTTCAAATGTCGGTAGTTCTCAATTTATGGGTGGCACTTCCAAACTCTAGATGGCACAATATCGACATGCCCAGTTAGTGAGCATCTCAGAACCCGCAAGGTTGGATCTGTTCCGCACCGTCTCAACAAATGCCACCGATGACTTCTTGAACTGCTCTCTTCTCAGGGCGCATTCAGGGAGATCGCCCTTACCTCCTTATCGTACCACCAAGCACGGTACACTCCTATTCTGCAGAATCCACAATTGATGAGGGATATAAAGATATTATCAATGCTGGCGCATCTCAGCCCCACCACAGTTGGACTCTAATAGGCCCATTCTGTCGCCGCTACCCTCTCCATGACACTAAATCTTCATTACTAGTGGCATTTGGATTGTGCGATTGTGCACCAGCACGATTCCTGCGAAAATGACAGTTTGTTTGCGGTTCGATAAAATTCGATTTGCATTACGGTGAATTTGTATGTGTGCGCGTATTTGGAACGAGAACTGAATGCGTACGGTCAACGCTAACCGCGAATATTAATTTTATCAATGTGTTTCGTCATTTTACATCTTGATCGCTCGCAAACGGGAATGGTTTCTACAAGTTTGCAAACGATTCCGAAAACATTGCCCGGGTATAGTATTGGGATTATCCGAATTTGCTAACTTCCGGAAAGTTAAGTATAATTGCGGCACTAACCATGTGTTGGTAATGTTTGCTCCCTTTGTTCATGGCAATGTGGCTGAGGCTCTCAAGTTCCGCGTCAAACAAGTGCAAGCATTTATGTAAGTGTGGATCTACCATTCTCATGTGCGTGTCCATGAAAACCTTTGTCTTTGTGCTTGTCTCCGTGGTCGTGTTACTAGGTCGAGGCTGCTGTTCTGGGTTGGTTTGAATGTGCGGTTTTCCGTTTTTGTTGCTTTTATTTTTCGAAATAATGTCGTAAGGTGAGGGGTATGCCCACAGATATCTCCCTAGTGGTGTTACTGGTTCAGAAAGTTTATTTGGTAGCTCGTTTGTGACTGCGTTTTGGAGAGTTCATTTTTTGATGCGTTCTTAGTACAGGCTTACACACACGGTTTGTACAACATGTGGACCGGAAGGGTCATCTTCGACAAGTATGTCACCCAGTAATGCAGCAGTATTCCAGGATACCTGGGAGACCTGGGCTCCCCTGATCATCTAAATTACCAAGATTCCTGCCAAAATGGCCAGGATTACTGGGCCTTCATCGGATCACGGCAATATTATCGATATTTTTGTTCGAGATCTCCCAGGTTTCCTGGGTAACAACCAGGATTTCCAGGCTTAGTCAATAAGCACCATGAATTGCAGACCAGAATTCCTGGTGGTACCTGTAGAATTACTGGACCAATATACAAGAATTCTGAGAGTTATATCTGAAATTACAGGGACACTCCAGGAACCCTGGGAGCATTTGTACCAAAGCCTGAGTGGAATCTCAGGTTTCTCTGGCATACTACCGGGATTCCTGGGAATTCTGTGATTTATTCTTGGTCTCCGGCCAGAACTGGTGAGTGGAAACCAATGCGTCCTGGTACTTTTTCCTGGACTTCTGGACTCAAATCCAGGATTCCTGGGGCGGTATAAGTGTAAATCCAGAGAAATCCCAGGAGTCATGGTATTTTCTATCCAGGAGCCAGGTTGAGTCCTAAGATACTCGGTATGCTCCCAAGATTCCTGGAGGAATACTGGGATTCCTTCGAAATTCCTGAGATTTCTTTTTGCTTTACATTAGAAATATGTGTAATTAGCCTGGTATACGTTCATAAATCTCCAGGGAACTAGCCTGGGATTCTCGGATCTTGGGCCTCTTGCCCAAGATACCTGGCAGTAAATCTTGGGGACCAGAAACAGGAATTTTCGAGGAATCCTAGTCCAGGATTGGCCCCAGCCGAAAGCAGGAGTCCTGGGGTAAAACTATCCTGGAACCTGGGAAATTTCCCAGGATTCCTGGGTGTTCCCTAGACTTGGACAACTACCGATGCAGCAATAAATTTGTTTGAGGCTAGGGAAGACCCAATTCTTATATAAGACTGCGCCGGGAAGTATGATATGCGATTCTTCGAGGCATCCATCAAGATTTGTTGCGGCGAGGAGAACCCAGACGATTATTTAAAAATCGTCGATGTGCGCAGTCCAGTTCCATTGAGTGGTCAAGAGGGCCCGCCTCGTAATATAACGATTCCACACAAACAGTCGGATCCTATGAAGAAGAAATGCCACAGTAGTCGTTCAAGGGCCTCTGGGGGTGGTAAAAGCACAAGAGCAGATCTAGGTTGAACTGGAGTTGAAAATTTGGTTGAGACTGGCTGGGTTAAGCCGGCCGCTCCAAACCAGGGTTCATACAGAATTAGAGACGGCTATATACTACGGGAAAATGTACTCTAACAGTACCGAATACAACGGTTTAATAGTAAAATGCCCTGAAGGTATCGTAAGTAGCGCTTTCGGAATTGTAGTCGTCACGAGTGCCATACTCTGACAAAGTCCAGGACGTACATTGGTCCAGATGGCAAGTGACCGCAAGGCAAATTTTGATGCGGAAAGCAGTGATGAAATATCCAATGCGCAACTCGCCCGTGGTATTCTAAGTGTACCATTGGGATCAAATGCTGAGTTTAGAACTGCAAGGAAAAGTGTGATGACAGAAAATTGCCTAGTAGCCCTGTTTGCAAGGTTATTGGTGGTTTGAATCTCAATATACTAGACACAGTAAATTCGTGTAAAGCTGTAAGGCCTTTGAAATACCAAGTCACAAAGGAAAGGGAACCTTTGGAATTCAACAGACTGGGTATCTTCTTCCTCTGCGGATAAGAGTTCAGGGCAGGTTATTCCGGTCGTTGACCGTTTCCATTGATGGAAAACATCTTCTTCTGCTTTCGCGAAGCACTTAATATTGCAGCAAGAGTTTCCTAGAGTTTACATAAATATGAAGATGAATTCGAATTGTACTCAGATGATAAAGAGATGACAGAAATAACAGACGACAACACATGGGACAACATAAAACAACTATTGGCTGTCGTCTATAGGACTGCTTAAGGAATTAATTCTGTTGCGAAAACGGGCGCAGAAAGTAAGGCACCAGGCGCCTTGCATGGATTGCTCGTCGAGAATGCCTACCCCGTAAAAAGTTAGCCAGAACCCGGGTGAGCTGCTTTCCAAATGAAACACGATCCTAAGAAATGGGGCTTGAAAGCCGGCACTTAGAAGTGGACGTTAGGGGCCTTTCTGTGTGCGACCGAAACCCAATATACTGTATTCAAATCTCGGATTTGTACTGACTCAATTTCTACCAAAGCCGCTGCATCTGCGTATCGACCTTTGTCGCGCGAAGCGCTAAGATAGCCAGCATCTCTACCCGGTGATGCTCTTCTGAAAGTTTTTGTATCAATGAAGCGGGTGTCCAACGGATCCATGCGCGGTATCACTCCGAACATGAGTTCGAACGGGGAGCACCTGTTCCAAGTAGTAGGCGGCGGTAGCCATAAAGAACTTTAGGAGCCTTTCTTCCCATTCGGATCCTTGTCCGATCACCACCTCTTTACTGAGTTCTCGATAGTGCCCAACATCCTTTCGGCGCGACCGTTTGACATCAGGTCATAGGCAAGGACGGTGCTTCACTCAATCCCATTATTCTTCATAGAGTCGACGATGTATCGGTGGTAAAACATTCAGCATTGTCAGATACAACGGTACTCGGGACCAAAAAGGCAAATGATCTCCTTTTCCATAAATGCGGTCACGACTTCTGCTAATGTGGTCTACATTGCGGTGGCAATTGGCCAATCAGTAAGATGCTCGAAGGCGATAAGATGGAATTTGTTTCCCACCTTGTGAAGGGTTCAGCGAAGTCTATAGAGTAGGTATAGAAGTTATTCGTGAGCGGAATGCTCAGAGTAGTTCGATAGAGATCAAAGGCTTGGCCTTTTGACATAACTCCCAGTTTTTCAAGTAGTTTTGAACGTCCTGATGGACTTGAGGCCACCCATATCGGTCGATAACGATTTTTTCTCTTCCTATCCTAGTGTCCCACTTCATTGTGGAATAAATTCAGAATCCCGGGCCTATTCTTGATTTTTCGGGATCTCGCGGAGGGCACTCTTCTTACGCTTCAGTAGTATTCCTTCCCATGCTGTGAAGTATTTCGCGTCGTGTCTTATCGAGCGGCGCATGGATATATCTTGTTTTTGAATATTTTACCATTCGACGTAGCGAACAACACCAACCAATACAGTTCCATAGCGGGAGTCTCAGTAGAGCTCACAGAGTCCACTGCACCAACAAGGCCTCCTTCGCTGACATTTTGGGAGCCTCGGAGACCTTCATGCACTACGTATGAAAGATAGTCGGCGGCTTTATTCCTTGTGCATGGACGATATTCTAACTCAACACGTACTCAGCTAGAAAATCTAGCACTATTTCCAATCTTCTAGAAGTCGCTCTTCTTAAAGACTTATTGAAAGGCTGATGATCAGTTGCGGATTTGAATGCCTCCGTTGAAAGCGAGTACACTCTGAACTTCCCAAGTGCGAAGATGACTGCAAGAGCTTCCCTTTCACTCGCGGAATAGTTCCGCTCGGCGGAGTTCATACTGCGACTTGCATATTGTACGGGGTGCATCGTTCCGTCTTCTTCCTTCTGAGCAATTAATGCTCCCACGGCGACACTAGAGGCATTAGTTTCCAATATGAAAGATGTGTTTAAGTCGGGGAAAGCCAGAACCGGCGGGGATGTGAGTTTCCATGTACCACCTCGAATGCTTTCTTAATTTCTCCTGTCCAGTTGAAATTCTTATTGCCGGAAGTTGCGACATGAGAAGCGGCAGATGTAACCGCGAAATTATTTATTAACCAGCAGATGTGACCCCGAAATTCTTGATAAAGCGGCGATAATAACCGGATAAGCCGAGGAAACGCCGCAGCGCAATCGTGTTTATTCGTACTGATGCCTCCATAATGGCACTGAATTTCTCTTTTTCGAAGTGAAATCATTATTTATCAACAAAATGGCCGAAAAGCTCGATAATGGGCTTCGAAAAAGCACAATTCGTGATTTTAAATTGATTAGGACCTTTCCAATAGCTTCGAAGACGATGAAAAGGTGTATAACATACTCCTAGATCGTGTTGGAGAAAAAAAGACGTCTTTCAGATATAATAGAGCGAAGAGTATGTTTCTCAGGATGTAATCAATCATTCGCTAGGATATAGAAGGCGCGTTGATCAGCCCAATTGGCATCAACTCGAACTTGAATATGCCAAAATGGCATACAAATGCAGTCATCTCTTTGCATTCTTCGCTCATGAGAATCTGACAATACCCTGCGAAGGGGATTTATTTTGTAAGGACGGAGCTGTCTTTTAAGTCATCTAGTTCTCCTTCGATCTTGGGCAAAGGCCAGCAGTCAGCCCTCATTAGTCGGTTCAATGCACGGTAGTCCAAACAATAGTGAGGCTTGCTTCTTCTTTGTCACAGTTAAGACAGGAAAATATCAGGATCAGGATGAAGAGGCAGGGTTGATAAATACTGCATCAAGCATGTTTTCGATTTCCTTGCGAGCGATTTAGTTGTGGCGCGGAGACGTTCGGAGAGCTCGGTGGTATATGGGTCTCTTCCTTCAAGTAGAATACATTTTTTTGTAGGTACAGATTCTGAGCAGAGCTCCTCGATAGTCCATGCGACTTTTTCACTGTCACGGAGTTAGCTTTTTATGCTTTCTTGCGTTTTTTCAGGAAGATGAGCAAGAAGAGCTCGAATTGGGCCTTTAATCCCCTCCTTCTCGTTTTCTTCGCTGCATTCTTCAACGGCAGCTGCAAAATTATCGTGTGGTTCTTTACAAGAGTTTCCGGGGCTCTCGTAAATGGATCATCATGAACGGCTCTTCTTTTGAAGTGTAGGCGGAGTCGGGTCCAGCGTTAAAGTCGGAGGTGAACGCTTCGCTAGGCGTTTTGATCTCTTCACCCCTCAACAGCTGCTTCTCAGCTGATTTTTTATCGGGATCTAAAGTCAGCACCACTTCTTCTATACCAATGAGAACACGAAAGCTTTGGGTTCCGAGGTCTAAATTTCCCCGCATGGTTGAGAGAGTTGGGAGACCAATAGTTTGATCAAATGGCGGCCTCTCTACAACCAGGTAGTCAAGCTTACCGCTTTGTTCCCAAAGGCGGTGGGAAACTTGAGCAACGAAAAGACACAGGAGGTGCTTTCTCCGTTCGCGACGCAATTTTCTTTGACATGTTGTTCGGCGACAGGTAGAGGCGTTGAGATAACTCCGCAGAAATTACGTCCGGTACGGCTCCAGAGTCCAAAAGCGCCCATAGTTCCGTGCTATAAACTTGGAGCTACACTAATCGCAGCTAGTGTGGTCCTTTATCTGCCACAACGGCATTAAGGGCATACTATTCTTTCCTAACAGCCTTCTCATTACCTTAGTGGCCCGATAAGCATCCATTGAAGGCAATAAAGCGCCGTCCATATTACAACCATAGGAGTGCTGAGTCTTTGGCGCTTCAAGCCATCGTAAGAAAAGCGGCTTTTTTTCGAAATGCATTCCTCGTTGACATGTTCATTCAAACGAGGCAAAACGCTCAGGAGATCGGTGAGGTCGGCAGGTGAGCCCCCGCCGTCTTTTTACTGTGCGAAAATGAAAGGACAGTCAGCCAAATACTCCGGAGGATTGTCGGAACCTGCTCTACGAAGAGCTGAGCGGAAGTGGGCGGGTTTCCTATGAGTCGGCCGCTGCAAACAGAAGGGAAGGGGGAATATTCGGCATAATGGGTAGCAGAAAACATTTCTGCGAGGTGATAGAAAGGTGAAACGGAAAGTGAGGCGAAGCTGACCGAATGTGCGCCTGCAGTTGGCTTTCGCGAGCTCAGTGACAACGTCGTACTTTCGGACGTATTTTTGAAGCTTTTTTGACCCCTTCGTCCCTTTTATGTTCTTCTTTCTCTTCCTGCTTAGGCCCGAAACACGGAATTCTTCTGCCGGCATAACGGGAGGAATTATATGAATTGTTGCCGATTATGCGCTATTCGGGATATTGGAATTCAAGCGTGATCTTCTTGACGAGGCTTATCGGCAAAGCTTCACCTTCAGCAGTTCTCTTCTTCGCATTGGCGATCTCTTAATTTCCGATCGGTATCCAATTGACTTTCACCGACGACGTTGACTTGATAGGCTACCCAAAGTTCCTCTTTCTTATCGTGATCTTTCGAAGCACCAGAAGCCTTGTTTCTCGCCGCAGTACAGCATGTAGCCTCAGAATGCCCAAATAGGCCGCAAGGGGGCCAAAAATGATCTCCGTGCGTATTTTTACGCATTTAAATGCGCCTTTACCGGGTTTGCGATAGTAAGAGCACAATATAAGAGCATATATTCTCTTTGCTGAAGAAGGTGGTCCTGCGACTGTATCGGAATTTACCTTATTCCGCTTGACTAGAAGGTTGAGACGAGAAAGGTCTTCAAAGAGGGCATCCACCTTGTCATTTATGTTTCTTGAGCGAGCATCGGGACGAACTAAGAGTTTTGCCGGCGGTACTTCCATAACGTGAGGCTAGGATCCGGAAAACGCGATTTGGTTCGCGTGAAAATCCTTCAAAGACTTCACCAGATTGGCGTAATTCTTCGGCCCTCTGGAAGACAGGAACTGCTGCAACTGTTTATGTCGATATGCAGAAGTCCTAAGTAATCCGAATCTTGCGATATTGTCGAAACCAGACTTCTCATACAGACGCTCAGATTTCTCCAAGGAGCACAGTATGTCGTCAATCTCGAGGCCGATTTCCAATGCTTGAGGGATGATTTCTCGAGACTCTTCTTCCTCAGCGAAAATTTCGAAGACCTTCTCCTTGACAACGGCTTAGTTTTTGGCATCTTCTATCAGCTCTCTCTGAGCTGCGAAGGAATTGCGGTGGGACTGGAACGCAAATCTTTCTAGGTATTCGAGGAGGGACAATGTTCTCTCTTCATTGTACTTCCCGACCATCAAAAACATTTTCGTAGAATAAAAACTTCTTCACATCTCTGTTCCCATCGTAAGCGACCGAATTCGCTCCGGAAGAAGAGGCCCTCCACACGAGTACCATTATAGTGTCGGAAATTGATAAACTGAAGAGTTGGTGACCCCAACAAGGGGGGGTGCTGTCGTGTGTTCCCGTTTTACCCCGCAACCAACGACCATCACTCTTTATATCGCACTCGCAGGTGTGTCTGAACATTCCGGAGCCACACACCTTGAGGCCGATAATAATAAAAAACTAAAATACCGTAGGAAATAACTCTTGAGTACAGTAGCTGATAGCCGGCAAACGTAAAAAACTGAGAAAAAACGTCATATAAGTAGCGAAATGGTTGGCTTTGGTGACTCTTCAAGAGCCACCAACACGGCTGGTTTTCGATTCCCTTGGTTTGCTTTCCTCTGCTACGGTAATATTCATAGGGGGTCTCGTGCCGGGCATCGAGGTGTAGTTCAAAAATTCTAATGGGGCGATCCGCACGGGCCGCTATCAGCGCATTAGTTGCACAACCTTTTCATCAATCGCGCAATCTATTTTTACCGCATATCGCTGCACGTGGCTGACGTGGACCATCAGGCTAGATCCTAGCTAGCATTATAGCCGGATCCTGAAGCGGAAATTAGTCATATCAATGAGAAAGGTTACGCTGACAATATTGTTGCAATGCTGGATGAAGTGCCCTTGAAGTGAAGTGTACTGTATAATACAAGAAGAACGATACTATACCTTACTTGAGTGCATGGCCAGGCGCTGGGAAAAGTCATAAATGTCTTCTGATGACACCTACTGTGAACTCTAATGAAAACTCGTCAAAATAACTAGATGCGCAGTAATTTATTGCGAGATCACTCTCTACACTGTCAGTGATTATAGAGCCGGCGATTGTTCGCCGGACTGGTGGTTACTCATTAACGTGCCCACGCCTGATTTTCAACGCCATGGTAGGGCAGGTAAGTCAGCTGATTAAAAAAGCGTACTGCGATCTTTCTCAGTACCAGTGCAGCCGGTCGGTCGGCCTCACCCTATCCTACATCCTCTCCCCAAACAGAGACTACAGTCATAGAGAATCTCTCGCCACGCACAAGATTGTAATCGCTCGTGAGATTCTTTCGAGCTACTGTAGAGTTCATTGGCAATCCGGATTCGAGCTCTACATAACCTGAAGCAATATGTCTGGAAATCGTGAAACTAGTTTTCAAGTGCGAGCTAATTCTTATCGTCTACTTAAGCGCGTTGTGACCATCAAACGACGTCGTGAGCTCTCTATGGTACTTGTTCATTTTTCAAAATCTGTTCTTGACATGTTTGATCTTTCTTGGTATATTTAAACGTCGCAATATGGACAAGAGGAGATAAAAGGGCTGATAAAATAATGCTCACCTCGCCAATAGATTTTTTTAATGTTTTTGCCGAACCCAGTTATTTTGGGGGGCCATTTTGAATCATGTTGCCTGCGTTTACGGCTAAGCGATAGCTTAAGCTGAATTATATGATCTGCCTGGTCTATCAGATGCCGAAAAGGTCAACAAAAGAATCAGAAAAAATATACGGCTTCCTTGGAGAATGGAATGCAGCGGTGACATAATCAAAAGGATATTAGGTGCATATAAAAGAAGCCAAAACGTTCAACTATTGCAGTTAACAGAGTGAAATGAGGAATTAAATTATAAAAGTTGCTACAGCAATATTCACGTTGTTTTAATTACCACAGACGACCGTGAAGAAGCCGTTGGGAATGACAATTTTGTTCAAAACACTAATTAAGTGTCCATTGAGAACTCTGTTCAGAATATCATACAAGAGAATAGCCATCCTAACAAGTCTAATAGCGTTTGATATCACTTTAAGAACTCCAAGTTTAGTGGTGATATGATGCAGTCAATAGAACGCACCATTAGAGACTATAACATCTGTGCTAGGCATCATAAGCTAAACCGAAGTCTGGAAGTGGACTTTTTTGTCAATTTTTGACAGTTACAACCCGAAATATTTCCTTTAACAATTATAGAGACGGCAAGACTTTTGAAGAGATGGCAAAAATGATGATGAGAGAATACAATAGTGATTCTAGGCAGCTTCAAGTGCAAGGGATGGTCGAAAACCTCCGTCTAACATTAATGTCCAAAATTAGAACCATGAGCCACTTTGATGGTCTAAGAAGAATAATTGATCCGATCGAACGTCTCACGTCACAGTTCCAGCCGCAGTTCTGATTGGATTAAAATACGGCAAGTTAACCACGAAAGGCCATTCTAGGTTTTACGTGAGTTTAGGCACCAATTAATAATCACTGACTTATTATGAGGGCTTCCATATCTATTATGCTGCCCTCCTCTGTTTTGTAAGGGCCTGGTCTTCAGCATTCTTCTTCACTGCGGCCACCAAATCACTGTTCTGACACTCGCGAACCATTGCGAAGGGCTATTTGTCTTCTTATTTCTTCAACTTGAGTTCTTTTTCGGACTCGAAACGAGCCGATGAAACACAGACTCGACGGTCCCCGTTGTGCTGCCCCCTGGACCAGCAAGTTTCCACAGAATGGAATCTTCTCCCACAAAAGGATCGCAGAGTGTTCTTGTGGGAATTTCGTGGATATTGGGTTGTGCGGTGAACTCTTTTCTCGCAATATCTGCAACTGAGGACTAGCGGGCTGGTCGACCTTGTTTTCGGGCTTCTGTGTGTTTCTCTGGTGAACATCCAGCCGTTGTGAATCTTTTTTTGGGCTACAGTCGCTTGTGATCGCAGTCTACTATTTACGAAAAGTTCTTTTTGACCTATAAAAAAGTCTACCAGCATGTTTTTCAGTCGGTTATAGTCTGATAGGGCTCAATTACTCACAAACTACGCCAAAGTTGCATGTCCCGCTACATATTTCGTAAGCAACGCAATCGATGCCTCATTTTGAAGCCTATTTTACTGTTTAGGGCGTCAAATAGTGTTATGGAGGCGCCCAAGTCCCTTGTTTCCAATTGGGCCACCAAAGATCTGTTAACTTCCTCCTCTGAGTTGATCTTCTTCGAAAAATCGACAAGAAACTTACTTGCGACATCATTGGACTTCTGAGACTCCTCGGTGAGGGCTTCATTCTGCGCGAACGTTTCGTAGTACCATTCAAATGAATTCCCCTCAGATAGCAAGAATCCGGAAGTACTTCCCGTTATCTGTTTTCAGCACATGGAGACATTTTCATACGAAAAAGGGAAGCTTGAAAAGTCAGACGATAGGGATCCTTCAAAAGAGAAACGACGCCAGAGCTACAAGTCCTGTTTCGCCTGTTTCAATTGTAAGAAGAAGTGGCACAAGATTGCCGAGTGTCGAAAGTGTCAGCGCGACGAGGAAGAGACGAAAAATATCTTAGCGGACAAGCCGCGTGCCCTCACGTTTGGAAAGAAAAATATACGATCATCGACTTGTTTGATAGACTCGGGTGCGATTGGAAGAAGAGGAATAGAAAGTCGATTGACGTCACTACAGTTGAAGGATATAATTTCAAGGCTAGCTATTCGGTAACTTTCGATATCTTCTTTAACAACGATTTCGGACATTATACCGTCAAGTTGAGGAATGTGTTGTACAATCCAACATCGTCCATGAACCTCTTATATGTTAGTCAAGCTGCCATGAGAGGCTAGGGTGTCAGGTTCGAAGGCAACCTGGCACTGTATACGAGGCCGGTCACGAAACGTCGCGCTCAAGATGGAGCGCTCCTGGCGCAGCTACGTGGCGACTTCGATGGTTCTAATGAAGTATCCCTTGGAGGGATAATTTGTCGATTTGTCATCAACCCCAGCTGGTGACCTGTGGCACAGGCGCCTACGGCACCTATTTCATGATATAACTCGATGTGATGTCTAGCATCAGAGCTATACGGACGTTCCGAAGAGTTCGGACTGACGACATTGAATGAATGCCTTGCCTGCGACCGAGGTAAGAGAAGCTCACTCAGAGCAGTGAAATCGACAAACCGTGCCAGCAAGCGACTGGAACTCGTACAAACTGTTGTCTACGGGCCAATGAGGGTCCTATTCATGGGTCAGTAAAGGTATTTTTTGACATTTGTCGATGATTGAACCCGGATGAACTTCGTGTACTTCTTGAAACGCAAGTCCAAAGGGGACCAGAGGGTCAGGGAATTTATCGAATTCGTCGAACAACAGTCTGGCGATAAGTTCAAACACTTCCGCTCGGACAACGGAGGGAAGTAGGTGCCCAAAACGCTAAGCGACTTCCTTCGGCAACGGGTGATGGTGTTTAAAAAGACTGAGCTGTACAAGCAGAAACAAAACGGCGTCCTGGAAAGGAAGAGAAGTGTCTTGATTGACAAAGTATTGCGATGATGCAGGGCATGATGGTAGCAACTATATTTTGAGCTGACGCAGTGGCGACTGCTTTCATTTGCGAAACCTCACTCCGACGAGGGTCCTACAGTAGGAAGCCACAAAAGGGGCGTGGACTGGAAAGAAACAGCGAATCAACTACTTCTGAGTTTTCGGATGCCATGTGGAAGTTTTCATCCGCTAACTAATCCGACCAAATTGGACGCGAGATCAGGAGTATTTCTCTTCCTCGGATATGCCGATACTAGCAGTAAATACCATTTTGACGATGCTGAGAGCTACCATATCGTCGTGAGACGTCTACAAGTTGAAGAGCACCGATCATACTTCGGCCGAGAACGTTGATGACAGAGAATTAGATGCACTTCTGAACGAAATCGACACTTATATTGACAGAACAGACTCTGGAAGCGGATCAAGAGGAAGATGAAATTATTTTTCCGGAGTATTGAAAACAGCGATGGCGACGTTGCACCGGAACCTGAGAGTACTATGCCAAGGAGATCCGGTCGAGTTCGGTAGCCGCTTCTGTGGCTCAATTACGAAAAAATGCTGACCGATGAAGAAAAATACGATTTCGCCGACATTTTTGTGGCGCATGAACCAGCCTCGTACACGGAGGCAGTCGAGGTCGTTCATAATGACAAATGGAAAGCGCCCATGGTTGAGGAGTTTGAGGGGCTGTGCGAATATCGGAATTTTTCTCGTGCTACCGTAGCAAATTCGTCAAAAACTCATTATGTGCGGATGGGTCTCCATGTTGAAGCTAGCAACGCGTATGACAACCGAAAGATATAAAAAGAGATTCGTCGCGGAGGGCTTCCAAAAGCGGGAAGACGTTGATTTTAACGAGAAGTTTGCGCCGGTCGCGAAATGTCGTCAATATTTCTGTTGTTCGCGCACTCGTTCCAAGTCGGATTCGTAATTGACCAAGTAGACGTCAAGAATTCCTTGCTTACTGAAGAGTTGGATGAAGAAGTATATATGAAGCCGCCAGAGGGTATTGCTGATGAACATAACAAAGACTAGTTTTTTTCGATTAGACAAGAAGTTTCGCGACTTAAAACAGGCGGCAAGAGCATTATATGGAGCACTATGTAGTTAAAATATCAGAACGTTGACGAAGGTGGCTGATTACGGTTTTCTGAAAAAATAGATGATCGTCTTTAAGAATCGAGGCCGTTAGAGTTATCCGTGTTTATATATCCCGAAAGCAAGTAATTATTATTAAAAATAAAACAATAAATTACTATCGACCATATCATGGTGATGTGTGTGACAGTAGTGTCTCGTCATTGCCAGCATCAGGTAAAAATAACCATCAATGTACAAGTTTAAAAGATAAAAAGGAAGTATAGGAAAGCATTCCCGGCACGAACGATAAAGATGATACTGTCGCAAAAGTGACTTCAACACAATTAACGCAAAAAGCTAAGTGGATAAAAATGACAACAAAGCAATTAACATACATGAATCATCATTTCTAAGTAAGAGAAGCACTCAGGACTGCTGGCCTGTTCCCGATGCAGTCTAGAACCGCAGTATTCTACGGTGAGATCAACGGTCGCGAGTCATGTGCTACTGCGTACGAAGATGACCTGATCGTCATGTCTGCAGAGAAGTCCACAGTCGATTTCGTCAAGCAAAGGATGAGGGACGCTTTCGTGTTGAAGGATTCAGGTCCTGTGTCAGAGTTTTTTGGGGCATTTATTGACGTTGACGACCAGGGAGAGGTAATGCATTTGCATCAGGAAGAGGCAATTTGACGTTGTTTGAAGCGATTTGGAATGTGTGACTACAAGCCGACCTCGACACCGATGAAGAAAGATGTAGAGGCGCTTCTTCGTGAAGATTCAAAACTGGCTGTCGGCATTCTCTTCAGGGAGCAGATCGGCACGTTGCGTTATTTCATGACTTACACTAGTCCGGATATTGCCTTCGCTGGGACGCTGGCTCAGTATAGCGACTCACTGGCAATAGAACACTAGACTGTGGTTAAGCGGGTGTTACGCTACTTGCACGGAACAGAATCGTTAGGGTTGAGGTACGGTATCACGCTATTTGCACGGAACAGAATCGTCAGGGCTGAAGTATGGTACTGATGTTGATAGCCGTCCATTTTTCAGATTCGCCGATTCGTACTGGACCGGCGTACCTTGTCGAAGGTCGACGAGTGGTTCCGCGCTGTTCTATCGTTGATGCCTGACATCCTGGAAGTATCAAAAGCAGAGAATCGCGGATATGGATACAAAAGAAGCCGAGATGATCGCTGTAATGGATGAATTCAAGAAGCAGAAGGCCGTCCACAATCAGTTTGAGGGTCTGTATACCTCCAAGTACCATGGAATGCTATACTGCGAAAATCAGCCGTCTATCACAACCGCTCATGAACCTGGCTACAGTTGTGTCCCTCGAAGTACATAAAGATCCTGCTTCTGGCTATTAAAGACGTAATTAGTCGTCAAGAAGTCAAGCTGCAATACTGTCCGACGAAAAACAATGCAGCTGACATGATAACTAAGCCACTTTTGCGTCAGGCGCAAATTATGATCTCCGATGATAGCAATGCAGTTGGATAACTTCGGGATCTACAATACTAATGAATATTCATTACTGTCATATTTCGTGTGTAGTAAAATGCTTTTTCGCTAATTACATTGAAATTATTGTACATTTGCTTCCTTTTTGGGCCAAGCGAAACTTCCACCCCCTTTTCCTTTTTATTTTTCTCTATGCGTCACCCCCTTTCGTATTGTATACCGCCAACGTACCTCCTGCATACAGTAGCGAGCTAGCCTGAGCCCCACCTCGAGACGCCTGTCCCGACGAAATGCCCCCGCCTCACTTTATGTTACTCTCCGGCATACAGCTGCACAGATAATTTTTTCCTCTTCTGTTTGAACACAGCATGGATATCACTACGTTGCGCTCCGAACTCGTCACAACGCGCCGGCATCACCACAGCTCTCCGTTCTCCCACGAAACCCCGGCCTGGCCACAGCGCTCCTGCCTCCAAATCCCCCGTCGTCGCCACAAAATTCTTGCGTCGCAAAAACGCTCCAGCCTCATGCCCTGCTGCGCCCTTCTCCTAACACAGCCCTCCGGCAACAGCAAACCGTGCCTGCTCTGCGATCTCTGCGCACTGCGGCCTTCTTCCTTCGACAACAGGGAACGACTGAAGTGTGGTCCCAAACCACCGGTATACGCAGGTATCATCAGGCAGCGTAGCAGTGTAAGTGGTCGTGGGATGTTGCTCGTGGTGCCGTTTTGTCGGATTGCGGCGTGAGTTGCAAAGTTGTGGCCGCAAGGCACGATGGCCTTCACCATTTTTTTTCTCAACTGCATTGGCGTCCAAAAATCCCCAGATCTTAGTAGCTACTTCCATCTTATCCGCTCTCTTCTATTTCTTACCCCTTCTCGGCCTCATTAATGGTGCGCACCAAACAGATACGAAGGCTGCGCGAAATAAGTGCTCTGCAAAGAGAACCCTACCAAACAGTCTTGAGGATCTTTTGTAGCGCTTGGCGGGAAGTTCAAACATTACCAAAGTCATATTCTTCTGGATTATGTACCGATACCCTATGCTTGCTAATGTTCCCTAGGGTAACGTGCGGCGTATCGAGTCAATGCAAACGAATTGGAAGAACTGATTCCCGCTCACCTAACCGCCTACGTTACGTACACATGCAGAACGAGGCTAACCAACGACGATGCCTCCCGACGCGGCTTGACGGAGTATTTGCGCGACTGCCGATCCTATACTGAAATGCCTGAAGGTGATTAAGCGATTCGCGCCCTGCACCGGGACGAGTATGAAGTGACATAAAAGTCGAAGGATGCCAAAAATGGAAATAAATATTTGGTCCTCCTCTACATTCTAGCCTTCTCTGGCGATAGCGCCGGAAATTATCACTAAATCGATTCTAATTGTGAATTTCCCATCGGGACTGGGTCCCGCCTTGGTTCTGTCCGCTACATCAATGGCTGGTGCCAAATTTATAAAGGGAGGCATCTCATTCTCTTGTACGCACGCCCCTGGGAACCGCAGTCCTCTTCTTCATCCTTCCTTGCAGATCAGCATATCGAAGTGATCTTCCAGGAAAACTCGGACTTTTGCCTTGGATATACGATTTAAAACACCCTATGGCAACTCTTGGCATCTTCGAATGCTCAAAACTGGCTTAAGATGTTCAAAGAAATCGCCCAAGAAGCCAAGGCTGACTTCCCACAAGGTGGTAGTATCCGAAGTCTTAAAGATGCAAAAATCTTGCCGCGACTCGTTTGATCGTCCTCCACCAAGTATTACCTTTGCAGTTTTCCTCACGGACGTCCTGAATTTACCTCTAGATATGTTCGTAGTCACCTTCCAGGGGTCAAATGGGTCTCCCATTGGGTGGCGATGAAGAGCAAGACCCACTAAATTTGGGATTAGAGCGAGCCCCTTGCGTTACCCCTTTCCCTCGAGACAATGAAATTCTGCGTTGGACTGAACTTATTGTTTGTATCCATCTTAGTAGTACGCCGGGTCGCTCTTGGTAAGGGGTGGAAACCTCGGAAGCCCGCCCCGGTCTTATTTTTTTCGGCCAAGAAGCGCGAGCGAGCCATGAAGAAAAGTAGAGGCTGCAGCAGCCAGTTCGCTTGACTCCTCCCACTGCTAATGGATCATCGGAGTTCCCCACCTTGCCGAGGGCTTTTCGCTGTCTACTCTTTGTACTTTCTGCTGATCGGGCATTTTTATCGTTTTCCTTAGTAATATCCTCTGTTTTCTTCTCCTTCTTTTGGGAACTGCTAGAGAGTACTTCAGTAAATGAACAGGACGATCCCCATAACGAACTGGCATTCAGAATTGAATTCCCTGGCGCGTGACGCGACCCGTACACGAAACCAATTCGTACCGCGGGTGATCAGCTATGGTCAAACGGCACGAACCGTAGAACTGCATTTCAAACGCGGCCTATTTGGGGTATTATTGAACGCCAGACCATGTGCCACTAGCGCTTCGTCTCTTACGCCGAAGTTCTTTACCTTCCTCGTACTCTTCCTTGGTTTCACGGACTTTTCGGCCGCAGCCGCGCACATGCCCGACTCTCCAAACATCTCGAGAATCCTGTGATGAGGGCCTGCGTCTGTGAGGAGCGCTACTGTGTCGCTCGTTAACATCCTCGGGTTGATACCGTACATCATACGGAACAAAGAAGAGGTGTTACCACGATCATGAAGACGATAGCCGTAAAGAACTTTTGGAAATACCTCCGCCTAGTCTCCTCTCCTTCCCACTAAAGACTTCTTAATAGCATTCTCTATCGTCTCAACCATCCTCTACGCCCTCACGTTCGCCATCAGAGCGTAAGCGAGTGCTTTCTTCCAGTCCACACCCTTACTACGCATTAAATACTGCACCTAAGCGGGTATGAAGGCGGTGGGACTATCTGAATAAATCCTCTACAGTGGTCCAAAAAAAATAATTATCTCCTGCTGGATGAGTTTTATATCTATAACTGCTGTAGAATCCCCTGTTGCACTTGCAACCGGCCAACCTGTCAGATGTTCCACCGCGATCAGTACGAACATTTTCCCGGCCTTGGACTGCTTGAATTGGCCAGCGAAGTCAATACAAAAATTCTCGAATAACGCATTGAATGGAGCTCGCAAACTCATGCGGTACGTTGGAAGCCTCTCTGAGTGTTGACAACAGTCACATGAGCTAACATAATCCGTCATGTCGCTATACACTCCGAGCCACCAGAACCGATCTATTGCTAACTTCTTTGTCGAGATCACGTGCCAATGTCCTATGTCTTCATGGAACGTAACCATAAGTTCCGCACGCTGGCCATGGGGCCGCACGACTCGAAGGCCATCCTGCTCCCTACGGAACAAGGTGTCCTTCCACAGCATGAAATTATTTGCACCTCGACTTGTAGCGACTCTCCTCTTCTGACCAGTCTCCTGATCCTGCTTCCGCACCAAGAACCTTGCCAGGTACAGACATTTTGGCTCCAAATCGGATACCTAAGGGTCTGCTCATTGAACGGTGGCAAAAAAAAACCGTCAAAATTTCATTTTCCTCCTTACCTCCTTTCACTATCGGCAGACGATAAGGATAATCAGCCGCCACATTCGAAGACTCCGAGTGATACATAACCTTGAAGTTGTGCTCGGCCATCAGATCTAAACATGGTGCCAACCGTCCATGAATACTCTTCTTCTTAAACGCGTATTGTAAAGCCTGGTGATCTGTGTAAATAGCAAAGTGTTTCTCGGAAACTACGTAGACCCAGAACTTCTTCAGCAACAACATGACCCAGAGTGCTTTTCTTTCGCTGGTAGAGTACTGGCGCTCTTGCTCGATCATTGCACGGGACGCGAACCGAATCGGTTGTACCTTTCCATCCTCCTTCTTCTGGACCGGTATGACTCCCAACGCCACTGAGGATGCCCCTTTCAAAAACGAATGGGGAGTCAAAGTCAGGAAAGGCAAAAACTGGAAGCGTTATTGGGTTCTTCTTGAGATCCTCGAAAGCCTCCTTCATCTCTTCTTTCTATTTAAAGGACTCCACTGAAGTGGAAGCATGCACAATCTCGAACTTTCTGCGAAGTTCGTCATAAACTGTCGACAGTATTCGCACAGACCGAGAAATACCTGAGCTGTATGCAATGTCAAAGCCAGACTTGTAAATAGCGTTACGGTCGCCACGAGGATCCATCTGAGCGTGATAATGGTGCCATTTGATCTGCGAGGCCGAATTCTCGTATATAGGGAGGCCCAGGTGTCGGCGAAGCATAACAGGACAGACTCATTGCTAAAATGAGAGATAGAGGAAGGGTGTGTGAGGAAAACGCGCATGCATCAGGGGAGAGAAGGGAGTTTTGACAGGCGCGAAGTCAAATTGAAGATGTGCTTTAGGTGGAGGGGCTATAATTAGCGCCCCAAAGGTCATCTTACCATAAGGAGCGGGCACCGGACGACTGGATCAGCTGGAAGATGAGATTGTAGAGGCGTAGATGGCGTTATACAAGACCTGGGGCTCTAAATTGGCAAGATCCGCGGTGCTAAACTCAAGCCTGGAGAACTATGGCGTGCTAACAGAAGGTTGAAAAGTCTTCGCAAGGGTATGCGTGCGATGCGGCGATAGAATTCTGCAGGGCGATTCCTAGGTGCGCCATCTCCGAACTCGGAAGTATCAATCAGGCTGGCAGAATAATAAATATGGATTATTTGTGTGAGTGGTTGGAATCCATGGTCGCAAAACAAGGTTTGAACATGGACGTAATTATATGCAGTCGGGGTGAGGGGAAAGTTTTGGTTTTTTTACCGCTGGAATATGTCCCTACAAAAAGTCCCTTTCTGTAGGAAAGAGTTCCTCTCTACAAACTTCTGTCTTCTTCATCCCTGACCTCTGATTTTTCAAAACAACTCTTCCCACCTATTTTTAAAGAACAAAATCCTGAAACGGCTTTCCTTACGAATTCAAATTGTTTGTACAACTCCATTTTCCATTTTGTCTCTGAGGATTTTTGTTCTCCTTTTTCGAAATAGAAATCTTTTGACATGTGATCTACCTCTTCCTCCAATTTCAGTTCCGATATTTTATCAAGCAAAATTTTTACTACTGCCCTGATTGCGTGCAAATTCAAAGCTGTGGCATTGCCTCGCACTAATTATTTCGTCCAAGGCCGTGGATGTTTTAGAGGACATCACCTTATTTAAAGTTCAACATCGACGTCCGAGAGGCGAAAACCTCGTCATCAACCACCCCATCGGGTCACCTCCCTTTTTGCCGTCAACATGACCAACCTCCGCCCGTCCCTCACCATCGCCAAGTCATCTCGAGGCCGCCACCCCCTCAACTCTCTGGCCTTGATGCCCAATGGACCAACTATCTGTGATGATTTTTGTAGAAGTATGGACTGGGAACGCGTTCGAGATCTGGTCCACCGGCACTGCTTCGAGGAAGCAGAGGACTTAGAGGAGAACGTAGAGAAGAGGATGCAGAGAGGAGGACGTAGAAAAGGGGGCCAAAACTGAGGTGGAAGGATCGGAAGGTGAGGAGGACTTAGTGGACCCGTGGGATGCACTAGTGTAAAACAGCAGGGGAGCTGCGGTGGAGGATTGAAGAGCAGGTTAGGGAGTAATCGTTATTTATGCCTCGTCTGACGGGGATAAAAACGAGGTTGGAGGTTGTGAGGTGGGATTGGAGGAGCTGGATATGTCCGAGGGGGCTATCTATCATTCTGGGCCATTCGAAGGGATTTTAAGGGATTTTGTTAAGCGAATAACTGGAGGTATTATCTTTGTGGGCAGAAATTCTCCCCTTTGCGTTTCTCCCTTCACTTTTTTTCCTTTTGCGTCTTGAATTTTACATACTTTTTACTCTTTCCTTTTCCCGTTTCTCTTTTTATGAGCGATTAACTTCCCTTTGATGGTAGCTCTCCGGGTCCTCTCCTTTTATTTTATCTTCTTCGCTCCTAAATATCTTTTTCCTTTATCAATATTTCTACATATGGTTTCGCCATAAATTACCCTTTTTAAGGCGTTTTCAATAAATTTGTCTACAGGGCTGATTTTCGTCTACTTTTTTGACTCCGAGGGCCTGTCAATCTGAACTTTGTGGTGCTTATTCAACACGGCGGGCGCCGCTTCAAATTTTAACTCACCACTACAACAATAAAGACTCAAAATTCACCCCCATCCCCTTGACAGCCATCATGCAACGACTACCTCCTTCTCGCTCCATTGTCAAAGCTCGTCACCCTCGCCCCGTAAACTTCTCGCCGTTATTCCCTTCTGCCCGACCGACATCAGGGACTAGCTCCGTCGCCAAAACAGGAATCGTTTGACGGAGATCGTCGCTCGTCACCTGGTGGAGATCGAAAACCCGGAATCGCAAGGGGACTCCAGGGAGAAGGATGGTTAGGCAGGCGGTTGATTCGAGGAGTGAGTGGCCCCAGAGCCGGTCTATGGGATGGAACAAGGGGAGGCCGGGGAAGGTTCCAGGGAGGAAGAAGAAGAGGAGGCCGACGAGAGAGGAGAAGAAGATGGGGAGTCCGCAGATGAAGAGAGGGGGCTCGAATCGGGCCATACAGGAGTAGAAAGAATGAACTGGTTGGACCAGGTGGTCCCGGCCATGGACCGCTTTGGAGAGGATTCAGGTTATTTTTACTCTTTGCAGGAAGCGGAAGACAATTATGGGTCATACAAAGGTATATTTGGGGAGTACATGGGTACTTATGATGTTTTAATGTAAGTGCTAGATTCTGACCTAGAGGATAATGATTTTGAGGAGTAGATTCATTTATCATTCAAGTATCTTTTTTCAAACTCTTTGCGTCCAGGTAAAGTCTTTTCCTACTTTTCCTGCTGGTTGTAGTAGTGTTGTCTATATTTTAGTTTGAAAAAAGTCTATATAAGCTTAGTTAATATCTTACTCCATGATACGGAAAGCAATGTGGCAGAAACTTCAATTCCAGTCAAAATGGGTGTAAAAGATGAGAAGACGACTTCAGGACCAATAACAGTTCTTCTTACGCCAGTCACAGAGCATAGTTGGTTGAGCTTTCCCGTTATAGTTGAATACTAGAGCAGTCACTCAGCTTTCAAGCCCACTCCTCCCGTGGCCCGTCAACGTCTACTGTAGCACTTTATTTGCTCGCAAAGACTCTCATCTCGGGTAAAAAGTGGTTCCCTTTTCCGTTGGTGCCATTTTTACTCTGTCAGACTGCACTGGGGTATGGATATTTTGGAGGAATCTTTTTGCTCCGATCTCTAGAACTAAGATCGTCAGGAGGAAATCTACATATATTTATCCCGAAATTATTTGCTATTAATCTTCCTCTTTCACACGATTCCATTTGATGCTTTTGTGGTACTTGGTATGTTTGCTTGAGACATTATGATTAGCCAAAAAATTTATATAAGCTGAGTAAACAGCTTTCTCTTGCGGAGGTCAAGCAAGTTGGCGGACAACTTCAAGTCAAGTCCTAAGTATTCAGGAACTTGAGAATCAACTTCAGACCCAAGAAATTTTTTCTTACGCTGGTCACAGATCATAATTGATAGACCTGTCCCTTCTATGCAAGCTTATAGAAGTCTTAACTTTCGTCCCTACCCACCTCTTTCTATTAGATCAACTATACCACGGTAGCACTTTCGTCGCTTGCAACACCTTTTGCTTGGGGTATTTGGTCTTGAATATCTCATCTCCCCAACGAAATATCCCTATCAATCCTCATGCAAAGCAAACAATGAATCCATTCGTATAAGTTCCGGATATGTTTCTCTGAAACAGCGCGTAGATCTTCAAAAATCTTCGTACGCTAATAGCCCTCAAGTGTCAAACAGACATATTAAGTATCACAAAATGCATCAAATGGAATTGTGTGAGCGAGAAAGACTAGCAGCAGATACTATCAGGATAAATATTGGGATTTACTCCTCAAAATCCTAGTCCTCCAGATCAGAGCCAAGTAATTCCTCCAAAATATCCATAACCCCAATTCAGATCCTACGAATTCCGTCAAAAGGTCCAGAATAATAGATAAACCCCTCGGACATATTCAGAGGACTTGAATCCCCGAGGTAATCGCCTGCGTAGACCTACACAGTCTTCAAATCGCACTAGGACAAGGTTTTTGAGGGTGAGCGACAAGGCTGTGCTTGCAACAAAAAGGTTGTTGCGTATTGTGTATTTATTTCATATTTGTTTGTTGTTCTTCTATATTTTCTCGGTAATTCTTCCTAGAATAGTCGAGAAACACTTCCTAAATATAGTGTCAAGGCCTCCTTTAATTCTAGCTAAGAGTTAGAACTTCAGAGCGAGGCACCTTTTACAACGACTGCTATCCCGGGTGGAGCTGGTATCGGATAGTCGACAGCATTCTGAAGTTGCTAATCAACCGAGGATGATGCATCCCCTTATTTCAGCCAAAATAGAGCACAGTCAATGCATAGAACATAGAGCAGCATCCAGCCAGGCTTTGTCATGAAACCAAATGTAATTCCTAATGTAATTCCTAAAAATAAGAATATTTAGAACGGCAAAACAATTCTACAAACTCGTCAAGACAGTTATATCATAAAAAAGATCGCGATTGACAAGCAGACAGGGAAGAGTAAGATTTGTAACTACACACACGGATGAGAGACTAGTGGAGCAAGAATATTATAACGATCTGCGACAAAATATCCACGTAGATCAGCTATCAATAAATATTGGTTTTATTTCTTTATTATTCTCAGTCCTATTCAGGTAATTTTATTATTAATTTATTTGGATTTTTATAGTTTGTATCTACGCATTTCATTTAATTTATACACGTGCCGCCTCGCATTTTTGCAAATCACTTCCTCAGCTTTCTAACAGTCGCCCTTCTATTACAAATATGGCATCACCAAGACATTGAAGCACCATGCTTCGTGGTGATCCATGTCTTCTAGATTACACAAACTCGCTTCCACTAAAGTGTTATCACTATTAGCAGGTTTTCAATGTCCACTGTGACCAGCCTGCACCGCCAAAAGTTCGGATAATTAACGCAACACTTTCATGATACTGTAGTAATCCTAATTGATTCATATCATAAAAGGGGTAAACAATAATTCTTTTTTCAAATTAATTCCACTAAAACTATTCTGCTTTTTTCCTACACCAAGATTGCAGAAAACTATTTTCGTAAACCTTTTCCACAAAAGTACTGTAATATAACAAATTCCTATTCATCTTAGCCCTGTTAAATCATTTTTGAACTTTATAAAGATGCTCATATCGGGTAGTTGGCAAAAGTTACGCACGTAGTTGGAGTTAAAGGGCATAGTTACCCTCAATATTGAGTTTATTTTATGCGAGACAAAACGCGAAAAGGAATTTTAGAAATTGCGCAATCTCTGACGAGTTACCGTTTCCTAAATACATCTACGAGGGGCTCTGTTGACAATCGTTCCATTTATCTCAACTTCGTCACCGAATGTACCAGAAAATATTTTCTAGGACAACTTACAGTCTCTATCCTAACTTTATTTCAAATTAATTTCAAATTTTCTCAAACATGATTCCAGTATACGGTTCGTTTCAGACCGACCACATGAGAAGGAAAAATAGAACAGAAACTTCCAAATACCAGATTTCGAACAGCCAAATTTGGGTCGCAATAAGAGCAGCACTTGCCATTGCAAAACTTAGAATATCTGAGGCTTGAATGCTCTATATAAAGTATTTGAACTCCTTATAGATATACTTCTGATGATTTTCAACGCACTTATACGTCTTCAAAGGAATTGTATCAAAGCAACAGGCTAATACGTGTCTGAATATATCTCTGAATCGGGCAAAGATTGCAAAAGAGAGTGCTGAGTTGTATATAGAACCTCCAAAGGCCAGTAGGTACAGGAAAAATGTTGAATTGCAAACATGAGTAATGGTGGAAAAGTTCAGTTCGATACACGTATGTTGAAGGTAGCGTATAAATCATTAAAAATTGGTATATAATGTAGAATAACAAATTCAGAACCCTAAGGATTATTTTTCGTGTTACCTGCGGTTTAAATTGTGCCTGGAGATGTCATTTTTTATCTCAACGGAAAAGCGGAGCTGTTGGCCTTCCTCGTGATTGCCGGCTGCAATAGCATCGCGACTGTTCAAAAGTATTCTGATCGCTAAAATTTCAATAATAGCGACATTATAAATAAGATCAATACAAAAACGGGGACTTTTATCAACCCCGTAGTCACAGAACACACCTCCTCACTAGCATACGCACTTATTTTGACAGAAAATTGTTTCTTTTGCCTTCAAATCCTCAGTTTCAGTCCAAGGAACACCTTTTTATCACTAGTGAAAAAAATAAAAGTAGCGATACCCAGAAATTTACCCTTTTCGCCAGTGGGGATTTCTTAAAATAGTCGTATTGATGGAAGGTATCCTATGTTTCAGCAAACTGGTACCTGGGCAAGTCGTGAAAAGTAACAGTTCAATCTTTAATTAATTTTCATATAATTTAAAGCTCATGACTTAGCTATGCTTCGTACCATCGAAAATTTATGGCAACAACAATAAATTGCAACATATCCTGCAGTTTCTGTTTTGAATTTTGAATCAAAAAATAATTTGCAACTATTGCATTTTTTTGCGTACATACGAAATAAATCAATTCCCCTCTGCGCACACTGTTGTCTTATTCCCAAAAAGTCCAAGATAGAGATCCAATTTTCTCATAATTTTAACCCTGTGCTACATATAACTGTCGGTAAATACTCTGTGCCCTACTTCATGGGTTTTCTTGCGACAAGTTCATCCATTATGTGAATCTATTTCTTCAATTCTCCTTGAACAATCCCAGGCGAAACCAGCATAAAAAGAATAAGATATCCAGGAAGTAAATCTGAATGCACTTAACGAAAACAGAGCGAGAACTTTGCTCTGTGGGAAATTCATCTACCGAACAGCAAAATGAGGATTCGAATCTCAGAAAGAACAATATCAATAACACTTTTTGGCCTCTATAATATCTCTAATAACAGCCGAAAGCTTCTAACATGTCTCCATCAAAGATATTGCGACAGGAAGCTTTTAGTATAATCGTAAGGTACTGGGATGTAAAAGCCTTGGATAATTATGAACAAAAGAAACAAATTCTCCAAAGCTGCTTTATTTATGCCTGCATGCCGCCAACATGTAAAAGCTATTCGCTCGATTAACGTTTTGCTCCAATATAGCAAAGTAGACCGCTCTGCAGACTATTTAGAATATTCTCATACCTTGCGGAAACCTCGAATGGAAAATTATACAAAAAAATATTGATACAATAAATATCTTTTTTGACTTTCCATGAGCTCCCCAGCGAGCCTCTCGGATACAAAAGTAACATTCTAATTGCTATATTGCTACTTATGGACCAAAAAATGGCGGTGGGCATGTATTTGAGTGTACAGTGTGTTACTAAACCTTAAAAAGACTGTAAAAAACTTTTTAATTTTGCGATGAGTTTCTCGCCGCTTCTAGAAACGTATAGCAAAAGATAGAAGGATAAAAGAGTGTGAAACTGTATTAATAACAGTATACAAGCTTTTTGGGTTATTGAGTT
Source organism: Kappaphycus alvarezii (assembly GCA_002205965.3). NCBI lineage: Eukaryota > Rhodophyta > Florideophyceae > Gigartinales > Solieriaceae > Kappaphycus > Kappaphycus alvarezii. Next base: position 209,298 of record NADL03000107.1, read on the forward strand.
GCTGAAGGCGAGTCAATTATTCAACAGCACGTGATAAAAATCGAATTTGGTCATCATCTAATGAAAAATGTTGAAACTGCGGTAGGGCATGATCCTACGTCAACTGCAGCCACTTAATTTACATCTTACCTTATCATTGCAGTATTATTTGCCAAGGACCAGAAATATCCGATCTCAGAGTTCTTAATTGAACTATGCATTCCTTTTGGACTACAGAAAGCCGACCAAAACACCTTTTGCATACCTTTCAAAATTAGTATTTGCAGGAAAATCAAACTTCACTCTTTTGATCATGCTTTTAAAGGTCCATGGCTATGGAAAGCACTCAAATTATGTTTATGATGCCTAGGATTTATAATACTGATATCAGAGGTTTTCTTTGGTTATGTAAATACTGACTTGACAAGTAACGTAGCTTTTAAGGTAGAGCAATTGAAATTTGTAGCCAAAAAACCTTTGCATTTCAGCTGCATCATTCCGTAGTTATAGATTTTGCAACCCTCTACGGGTGTGTAGTTCTATCCTATCCATACAGTACATATTCTATTGGTATTTTATGTTAGTTGGGTCTATCTAAGCCATAAAATCTATATAGTTTTACTACTGTGCATATTTATTTACATTTATATATATTTATAGAAACTCTAGGTAAATCTATATTGTAGTTGTTAAAACTTACCACGCATACCAGAGGTATGGTACGGTTCCGGAGTCTTGTATAAGTATTTGGGCGGCCGCGCCCCAGAGTTGGTAAACGAAAGATTAAATTTAACAATATTATCAATATGAAAACCCAGTCTACCAAAGCAAAAATATTCGTGTTTTTTTCGGAGTCGCCAGCGAGCCCCAATTTTCTCTTCTACTTTGAAATTGACGACTAAATTTAAGCCGGCATACGAAAACATTATTCAACAAAATTTTCATTTTTGCTTTTGGAATGGCTATCGGATTTATCGAAGCGATTAATTTATGATTGCACATCTGCCAAAACTCTATCTGAAACACTAATTTGCACATTTATGTAGTAGAAACCGAGAAAACTATCTTCAGTATCAACTCAATTAGTTAAATAATCGGAATCGGAAACATAGTGATATTCCTGTAGACAACCAAACTGTTTCATTCTTGCTCTTGTGTCCAGGGTTGAGTCAATTACATCCTCGAGAATTTCGATTAAATTTTTTCATTCAAGTCCTCGCATGGTCCTATCTTGTGTCATTTCGAGTCAAGGTTCTTGAAAAAAAACTCATTGAGTATTGCTATACGCTGAAATAGAATCCTGAACCCAAACCCCCAAAATGAACTCATTTAGGGTCGAATTGTGAGAAAATCTTCAATTTCGACTTTTTTATCAATACTAGATGAAGTCTGTCTGCGTTCTGTTGGGACGGAAACATGAATGAATTGAGTAAAGACAATCCTCTACTCAAGGAATACACCGCACGAGACTTCTCAAAGGAGCAGCTGCAGACGCTCGTCTGAGGTGGACCAACTCGTGCCTACAATATAACATTACCCCAAAGATATTGACGGACGAAATCCATGAGACAGTACGAGAACGAATCGTTTTACACTTCCACGGCTCTCTTGGGAGATTAAGAATGGTATAGTTCACCCATGCCCCGGCATCCAGAAAGCGTTGAACTTTGGGGAATTGCCTATATGGATTCAGTACAACCCAAGTCCACCCTTCACCGTGGTAACCACTCCCAAGAATTAATTGCCGACAAACACTCGATTTACAAGGTGATCACATCCCGCCCTGATGGCATGGAGCCCACAGGATCGACCGAAATGATACTTGAGTGGAAAGTCTCGCACAATACCTCGCAAGAGCTGCTCTTTATCTTGTCGCTGAGCCACGCCATGGTCTTCACCGCACAAAACTGGAAATCCAAGCAATGGGAAGCAGGGGAAGGACCGTTTTTAAGTTATATTCGTGTATCTCCTCGCTCCATCCTACAGGAGAGTGATGGCCTTCAACTCGATGGCCTCTCTGTATGCGTCGCGAATTGAGAAGCTGAGAAAATATCAATCTTTTATTGAAATCCCCACCAGATGTGGGCTCTTGCCTGTGCTTGTCCCCTCTCTTGGAGGTCGCCACCCGGATACATGCGCAGTGCTAAATGACGTGGCAAGGAACGCGGCCGTGAGGGCAATGGAGACTGATGTTTTAAAAATGGCGCCAAAGGAAATGAAGCCATTAACTACCGGAGGTGAGAATCGTTCCGAGCGATTAAAATTCCATAGTAGACGTTAGCGGGCGATGTAGAGGACTTTACGTGGAAGCTGAGTGACTTTCCTTGTAACTAATTGTAAAGGAACAGGCTCTACCACTTCGCTAAGAAGCTAAGGAATTGATTGAAGCTTTTGGTTTGAAGTTAACTCCTAACGCCCTTTATATTCCCCATTGCATGCGAATTGTTTTGTTGAGCGTCCCTCTCGGGTATGCTGGTCCTTTGGTGCCCCTGCTTTATCATACAGACGCCTAATATAGGTTTGTGCTTTATCAATAGACTAGGGAAGTGCAACGTGTGGGGCCACTAAAGTTGACTAGCTTGGAGGAGAAGCAAACATCTGCATGTTACGGGCTACAACTAATCACTGAAGCTGCACACATGGACCAAATGGCATACCACAGCTTTTGATGAAGCCGAAATGACAGCTTCACCTTAGAGATTCCGATACGGGCTGCGATGACGGCCGCATAGTCGTCGAGCATCTTAAATGTGGTCACTGACAGGCACCCCAAGGAGTTGAAGGCTAGCGGCACAAACTTCCATCCGAGTTGCGCGGGTCTAGGTGAAGCTTGACCAGAAATGGCGGCGATTTTGGTCGCAAAATCCCTCAGTTTCCGTCGTTCCGGCAGCATTGGCGGCTGCGCACACTTCTCGGGCTCCTTTCGAAAAAAAGAACTGTTACAAAGGTGAAGATGCTGTAATGTCATAAGCAAACGGAGAGTGGGCGCAATGTTTCGGACACCCGTTCCTTGTAGCACATACGTATTATCTATTCCATCTCTGCACCGCTACAGTACAGAGCACATCATATCTCTCTGGAAACAACCGAAAGTAGGAATAAAAGTGCCAAAGCAGCCAACGCAGCATGCCAGCGCATCCATTGCCACATGCAAAAATAATATTTAGGGAATTTTCATTATAACAGCGACCTTTGGAAATGTTCGGGGAGGTTGCGGTGCAAAGGCACTCTGCTGCTGCCGTCATATCCAATGCGACCTGCTTGATGACTGTCCTTAAGAAGATTATTGGTAGAATATACTTTCCCTTCGTCTGCATGCCCTTTTGAGTCGATTTTGTATCTATTGTGGGTTTTGCGAGCTCACTTCCCGATCTGGGGAGATACTGTAATGTATTTCTCCAGTTTATGTAGGGTTAGGCACTGCATACCCGTCACCGAGCACAGTACAGTATATATTTACTGTACCGTGTTTCAGTTAGTAAAAAAGGCATTCTTCGCAGACTAGGAGGCGGGTCGAGGCCTTTGGTCTCTCGGGGAATAATTCTGCAGAGGCCTGGTGCACACTCTATCAAGCCGCAGCAGCTGAAGGACAAGTTTGACCAGCTAGTGGAACAGTTAGCAGAGTTTCATCTCTTCGTGACGAAGCAGTTTGAGAGGGGAGGACATTTCGCTTTGGTCAATGAAGACTTTAGTTACAGTTTCTGTGGCCAAAGGGGCCACAGTGCCACCCAATGCCCTTAAAACCCCCACAGGCACACTTGATGCTCCTTCTATGGGAAGGGAGGCCACCCAGAGGCAAATTGGTGGTCTAAAGGACAGCTAGATGGAGTTCGTCGTGTAGTAATCGCCCGAGCAAGTTCGGAGTCGAAAGAAGAACTTAAAATAAGGATAAAGATTGACGACGAGCCCGTTGCCGTCGTCCAGCAGTCTCGCAAGGGCAATGCGGTGGGCGCGGTAACGTAAAACGCTGACGTCTAAGGCCTTCCGAAAAAACGCAAGGACAATGTCACGGACATTGACGCGTTGCTGAATAAGCCCCTCTCTTTCGCCCGCTGATGGTCTTTTCGGAGCCAAGGAAGAGGATAACTAAGGCAAAGAAGACCAGGAGGGCATCGGGAGACCTTCAGGACCACGTAGGGAAGTATATAGTGGTTGCGAAACTGGCTTAGGCCTCGTCGAGAATGAACTTCGGGCAGCTTCTCCGCGGAGAAGCGGATGAAGAAAGGAAGCAGTTGAAGCGTCTGGTATCCAAGACTGTCACAGTGACTCAAGCGTCCATGGAAAGTAACCTCGAGGTCTCTTCTCTTTTGAAGGTCATGGTTGTGAAGGCTTATGGGACGGAGACGGACGCCCTATTGGACACGGGTTCAGTTCCAAACCTGGTTACTTGATACTTTTGAGAGAGGCTGGCACTCGCTCCGGTGGCTACGGATCGGCAGGTCACCGTCGCCGATAATACGGTTGCTGAAGTTTTTGGGTGTGTACAGAAGGTTCAAGTATCCATTGGAGCCATGTTGGTGCCTCTGGGCTTCTTGGTTGTACGGAACGCGCCGTTCGACACCATTATCGGAAGTACTGCATTAGAATATATGCAGGAAATCCTGTATTGCGGACGCTAACAGGTCACCCTGGTGTCTGGGAGGAAGAAGGCGCTTTTACCGCTACTCAGTGACCCCCCAGTGATTTACAGGATGCAAACTGATGATGAGAATTTCACATCCCCTGGAGAGTCTGATGGCCAGCAAATTCCTGTCTCGTCCTAATCAGAGTCAGGCAGCAGCGATGATGGGTCGGACACCGAGGCATTAAATGGTGCTGGCGATCTTAAACAAGGAACCGTATGAGCCCAATCTACAGGGCCTTTTGTTGCAGGAGGAGGTCACTAAGGAGACGAGAAAGCGGATAACGCCGCGTTTCTCATCTCGAAGGTGAAATATCTCGAGGAGAAGAACCAGGAGAAGTTAGTGAAGGCGCTTAAGGAAACGGACGTAATAGCGTGCGACATTCATGGTCTGGAGCCGGCTCGTGTGCAGGTGGTACATTCTTTCGAATTGACGGACGAGACTCCTATACATTCGAAAGCCGGCCGAATGCCGCCGGGAATAACCAATTTGTAAGGAAAGAAGTAAATGAATTATTGGAAGCTGTAATTACTAAGCCGTCGAGGCCCGCCTGATCCTTTCCGGTAGTGATCGCCACGAAGAAATACGGAATGCCCCGGTTCTGCGTCGATTACCGTCACTTGAACCCGGTGATAAAGCCAGACTGCTGGCCGCTACCCAAAATAGATGAAATTCTAGACGAACTCTCTGGCGCGGAGTTCTTCACTACGTTGGATCTTTACAAAGGATACTGTCAGGTTGGAATGTCCGAGCTGTGCAAGGAAAAGACGATGTTCGTCTCTCGATATGGAACGTACAAGCTCGAGGTAATAAAGTTTGGACTCATGAACGCTCCAGTGATATTTCAAAGGATGATGGTCGAGGTTCTTCGCGGGTTACTACTTGCTATGGTTTGCATGGGCGATGTTGTAATATTCTCTAAGACGTTGGATGAACACATATCTCATTGCAAAGAGGTGTTCAGGAGGATCCAAGAAGCGAAATTGAAGCTGAAGGTAACCAAGTGCAGCTTTGCTCAATCGGAAGAGAAGCTGCTCAGTTGTATTGTCGACTCGAGCGGTGGGAAGGTGGATCTCGACAAGATCAAAGATATCGTGGAGGCCCATTTGCCGGAAAATTTTATTGACCTGAGGAGTTATCTGGGGTTGGCAGGGTACTATCGACGCTTTATACGGAACTTCGCCGAAAGCTCAGCAGTGCTGCACGCTGTAACCTCCGTTAAGAATAAATTCGAGTGGACCACGGGAATGTAGGAGGCTTTCGAGTACTTGAAGGAGAAACTGACGACGGCTCTGGTACTCGCGTTTTCGGATTTCGCTTCCCATTTCGTGGTGGAGACTTATGCTTCTTTGACTGTCCTAGGAGTTTTTCTCTTGTAGAAGAAAGAAGATGGAAAGGTACACCCGGTACAATTCCCGTCTCGGACAATGACGGAGCAAGAACACTGGTACACTACGAGCGAACAGGAAGCATTTGTCGAAGTTTTCGCTCTCAAGAAGTTTCGTGTATATCTGTTGTCTGAAAAGCCGTTCGTGGTGTATACATACTATTATGCCCTGCAGATGGCCTTCAAGAAAAAGGATATTCATGGCAGGTTTTCAAGGTGGATGGATTTGATGGCCGAGTACGATTTTGATTTTAAGTACAGGCCTCGAAAGACCAACGGACGGCTAATTATCTCTCCCACAGACCCGCAGGGTAACAAGAGCATTCAGGGAGAACGTCACGAAGGGCCTCGTAGCAATTATCCAGTTGGATTGGGTTATCTGGATTGGAGCTGGACCTCCTGGACATAGGGAGGTTTCCGTCCGGGGAAAGGGTTCAGGAGACGGACCCGGAGAAGAAGACTTCCATGCGAAGAAAGGCGAATAAATTCATGATTTGGAACGACATTATGTTCCGACCGGAGAGGGATGGGCTGCGCGTTGTTCCGCCTATCGGTCAGCGTGCCGAGATATTGACAACTTTCCACGATAATATCGGCCATCGGGATGCTGTTTCTACAAGGAAGTTCGTGAGAGACCGATTTTAGTGGCCTGGAGTGAATTAGGACGTGACCGAGCACGTCAAGTCGTGCGCATACTGTCAAAACGCTCGAAGGCTACCGACGTACCATACAAGTCTCAGAGTACCCGTTAATGGTTTGTTCGAGATATTTTCCGTGAACTTCGGGGGCCCTTTCAAGCCATCTCAGAAGTGAAAGAGGTTTGCTTTAATCACGGTGGAGCACATGAAGGGCTGGCCGACAGCCTGGGCAACGGAAAACTACACCTCCAATGTTTTCATCGAGTTCGTCGAGAAGGAAATTATTAAGCCGTTCGGGCCACCGAAAAGGATAGTCTCGGACAACGCCACGGCCTTTATGGCGGCTTCTCACTAGAAATCTATGGAAAAGCATGAGATCCATTCGTAGAGAGTCCTTTTGCACGCCCCAATGCCAAATGGAAGAGCCGAGAGGATGGTAGGGACTATAAAGCACGCAATCAAAAGGCCAATTGTGTAGAATAGAGGCGGTTGGGCGGAGACTTTGCAGAGAGTCTTGTACGGCTATCGCCGGCGTGACCGTGGGAATATCAACTCGCCGTTCCGATTAATGTATGGTATCGAGCCGAAGAAGATGGCAAGCGACGCGGAAGGCTTTTCTGAGCGAATCCAACCAAAGTCAGCGCCTCGTCGAGATGTTAGGAGAATCTAGCTTGAGGGCTGCAGCAGCGGAAAGGTCGCGTGCTCAGCGAAAGTCTAAGGGGGAGGTCAAACGGTTCGAACTTGCAAGCGAAGTGTTAGTTGCGCATGGAACAGCATTCAATAGGGTCCTGAAGTGTCCGGCGTTTGAGTTTTTTATACGGACCGTTCCAGGTGATCAAGGCCTATCATCAGAGTTACGATTTGGTCTCGTCAACTGTTCGAGTGACCAGAAAGGCCATCCACGTGCGCCGTCTGGTCGGGTATACTAGGTAATCAAGGAAACGCATTTAAGAAGAAGAAAACAGAGGGTGTCGAGCCCGTCAACAAGTAAGAAGAGGTGACACAGCAAGCCGTTGGGGAAGAAAGATGTATAAGGGAACGAAAAGAACATGAAAATCGGGGGAGTAATTAAATAAAGATTACTGAACTCAAAATAGGCAAATAGAACAACAGTCGATGAGAGGCGGGCTGCTCGGGCCTGGACCACAAGGTGTGTGTAGTGCCACGCGGCGGAGGGCCGTATAAACACCGTAGTTCGAAGAAGGTATAGCCAGATGAAGATCACATGCTGCGATAAAGGCGGGACAAAGGGGTAGGTAGCTGCAATGGTAGAGACGGGGGCGTGCCAGGGTTAACCCTGACTGTAAATGGATAAACCGAGTGCTAGCGAGAACTGCCTCAAGACGAATCGCTAACATGCACTAGCTGCCGGGACCAAGTCAGAAGAACTGGGACGAGTCCGAAGATGGAGATGAATCCGAAGGTCGGGTGATCCGAGCGCCGAGCCGGCTTGATGCCTTTACTGTTATTATTCGTCTTTTATCATTGGTGTACAGTCTAAATGTGCAACGTTGCAAAGTACTTAAAATTAAGTTGGAATTGGGTGACTAAGCTCTGCGTGTTGCGGTGCGCGACAAATTACGGATGCTGCACATGTTGACCAGATTGAGTAGCTAAGCTTCTGATACAGGCGGGTCTTCACTCCCCCAGTCGAGCATCCGCTACGAGACGCTACTGCTGCCGCGTATGTCTCTATAACCTTGGATGTTTCTAAAGAGGGTGTTCCTAACGAGTCGAAGGCTAGTGGTACAAAATCCCATCCTAGCCTTGATCGTCCCGGCATTGCCACGCCTGGAATCGCTGCCACTTTCGTAGCTAAGTCTCTCTTCTTCCGCTTTCCTGCTGCGTTTGCAACAGCTCGCGCTTCTCGTGCTGCCATTGACTTATAGCTCTCTTGGAGGGGATGATACAGTCACGTCATACGCCACTGGGAGAGGGGACTGGGTGTTTGTTGCATCAGACCTTGGGTACACCAGAATGTCCGCGGGTCGCGCGTTCAGTCCAGGAAGTAGGTACTTCACTTCGTATTGAACGCTGACTCCTGCTGCCTTGAACAGCTCTCGGCCAAGTACCTTTACCACCGCTGTGTGACGATTGGTCCATCCGAGACCTTTGTTGCATAAGTCTGCTGCATGGTCTCCTAGAGCGTCCATGGGCCTGTGGCACTCCGCGCACCGCAGCGGAGCAGTGTCATCAAATACGGGCACTCCCAGATGGCGACGGAGCATTACTGTCCACATCTCGTCGTACGTTCGGTTGACCGCAGACGGATGCGCAGTCAGGAACGCTGCTGCAGTCGTCCCCATGTATGCTTGGCGGCCAATCCTGTTAAATGTAGGGTTGAGAGACTATATAAATGGTACCCTACTGTAGTAATAACAGATAATTTGCCCTAGTGGCGGTAAATAAAGGAGTATCTAAATATAGGGACATGGAGTGGAGGTTACTCAGGAAGTGTGGGATGTTCCACGGTCAACCACACGTAGCACTGCTCGTTCCAGTGGTACACTGCCGCGCTTCCTGAGTACAATATACACCTGAGGGTTTATTGTAGGTGTAAATAGTTCTCAGATTACACTATAAGATAGAGTTAGTCGAAAATAACCAAAAAAAAAGAACCTCAATAAATGCAATTGTAAACCCATGAGGAGGCGCTCGTTGCACTACAATGGGCGAGTCAGCCGGAGCCACGAGAACTCTATTTAATATCGTTCTTTCCCGCCCCTCTCTCCTCTTAATGATACTTGGGTTTCATTCTACGTGAGGAGGAGAGGGCGTCGTGGAGGAGGTGGACTTGGAAGGAGATACAGCTGAGTTGGTGGAATGTGTGTGAGACCATCGAAGTGGGCCCCGGGACAGGCAAGCAAATTTGGATCGAAGTTTGTGTCGGGAAACCAATAAAGAAACCAAGGGCGGATGAGGCGTTTTGTCGGGCCCGAAAGAGAGGTCTGTGAGGAAGTAGGGTAATTTTCCAGTTCGGAGATTGCGAAGAGTGATTCGGTGCGAGAGAATCTTGGAGCGGCTGTGATACTTCCGGATTGAGAGCAAGAAGGCGGTCCAGGGCAGGCACGGAGGGACTCTAGTCGTGGCCTTCTGAAGGTTAACTGTGAAACAGAAGATGAAAGTGGAGGGTGTCACGGGAGGCCTGAGTATATTTACGACAGGTTAGTGTGGGTTAACCAGAGGGTTCGAAGAGGAGAATATTTGGACGAGATAGGTGACAGGCTGATAGTCAGGGGCACAGCCCACGGGAAGGTGGTTGCAATCATACGCCAAGGGAAGCCCGCCCCGAGTATACCAGCTAGTTTCCAGCACGTTTGCACTTCTCAGGAGGCAGACAGGGATGTTGAGGGCGTGCCGCAGTGGTTGAGTAGCTGGTAGGATGGCCTTGGTTGGATAGGGGACGGTGGTAGTTGGTAGAATGGTCTTGGTTGGACAGGGTGACAGTGGTAGGGTGGTATAGTGGTGGAGGGTAGGGTTGCACTTGCCAAGTTGTGCCTTCGTGTCGCACTTTGAGTGCGGGGGCATGTGAGCTGTGCGAGCTCGCTTCTCGATCTAGGGAGATACTGTACTGTATCTTTCCAGTTTCTCCATTACTTTACCAAAGACATATGCATGTGCAACAACATGCAAAATCCTGAATACCCGCTGCAGCAAACCCAAAATTGAGTTTACGCAAAGCCAAATTTCGTTAATATTTGGTACAGTTGTAGTTGATAATTGACAACTTACCATATCGTTACGAAATTTGCCAGCCATATGTGGTAACTTCCACACAAATAACGGAATTCATTTTGTTAACTTTTTATCATAAACCGGCTTCTACAACAGGCTAAATATGAAAAAAAAACGAAATTTGCGCACTGCGCACTCTGCGCAAGCTATGGGCGGTCTCTTGTCTACTTGAGGCTGCAATTGAAATCCGGTAAGTTCTGTAAACTGAACGCGGGGACTTGTCTGAGCTCGGCAATTTGCGCGCATGCTCTTATGGTGCATCGTACTGTACACGGTTTCAATGGAAAATTTATATAAGTGCTTCCCTTTTAGCTGTGCGCAGTTATCCTACAAACAGTTTTCAGATTACGTTTAGAAAGCGCTCTAACTCGTTGGAAATTCAGTCTGACCTCACTTTGCAGCCATAGTGAGCCATGGCAGAACGTCGGGAGCCTCGACGAGAAGAATCTGTTGAGCTCGCAGCTGATTCTGTGGCTCACTTACACAGAGCCAAAGCGCCGGACGCCACCGAAGAAGCAGCACTCCATTGCGGCCCACCGGGTGGATTCTGCCCAGAAAATGCCATGCCCGCCATCTACGCCGCAGCCCGCGGCAGGCTGCGCAAGGAGTACCTTTTCGCGCGATGCGCCTGCTCATATCGCAGGATTTGGAAAAAAAACTACAAACGTTCGAGAACGTTGCCTGCTTATTTCGGGAAGCAACTAAGTTCAAATCTGTTTCGGAAAAGATAAGTCGAAAATGTTGCATTGACAGGTATAAGGTTCTCATGAGCACGTTCAAGAAGGAGGATCGCGCGAGGAGAGCATCTTCAGGGGCAGAAGATGCGGCTTTTTTGAGAAAGCTCAAACTCTCAGTGATATGACCGAGCAAGAAGATGATTGTCAAAGCGGCGGAAGAGAAGTCGAAGACTCAAAACGTCTTTGCTACTGCATGGGCAGAGATGCGGGCCACGCCATGGCACGAATGAGGAGGAAGGGCGGAGTTGAGTGGCAGAGGCTCAGATATAGGTTACAGTGGGACTGTTTATTTTTTGATGTCGACGGGGATTTACTTACCTCATCTAAACCGAGAAAAAAGGACATAACTGGCATAATTGACGTTGACATTGATGAAATCGAACTAATTTCGGGGGCCGAGGAAATTGAGAAAGCCCGAATGAATATACAGGAGGAGCGAGTCAAGATCAATAAATTGCAGTGCGAAGCAGAAATGAAGAACTGAAACGATCGTTTGATGTTCGATGGGGAGAAGCTAGAGTTGGAAAAACAAAAGTTCGAAAAGAAAAGCTTGACAGAGCTGCGGGTAGAGAAGAGCGCAAGGCGTCGTCGCATTTTCTCCCCAAAGTGATAGAAAGCAGCGTACTTTATAAGCAACGAGAGTGACTACAAGAAAAGCTCTATAAACTTTACGCGGTACCAACTGTATACTCCCCCACGTTGGCGGAGTAAAGTCATTAAATTATCGCTCATACTGGCCTCCATGCCCTAGAATAACCTCAAAATTCCGAAGAAGAACACATGCGATGAATAAACTACCCACAGGTGCCTCCTGTATATTTTCATCTTGCCTTTGAACGCAACACTGGTGCGTTTCTGACACATGTTCTTGTAGCTCCATTCCACGGCTGATCGATCCCCACTCATAGCTCTATTTTATGAAGCCTCCTCACTGTGGTTGCCATGCGCAGCAGGAAAGCCAACTTAGAGCCAGGGCCGCATTTTATATGCCCAATCGGCATACACGTAGTACTGCAAACCGTCAACATGCAACATCGCTTCTAACACACTGTCCATGTTTGAATTGGAGCATATCGTCGTATAGTGTCGCCGCCCGTCTTTCAGTCCATACAGATGAAATATTAGCCCATATAGAGTAGTGATCGACTTCCATTTGATCAAATGGGCACTCTTATGCCCAAAGTACACAGCTCGCTGGCTAGGAGCATGACCTCGCAGATGCGCGACATACTGATACGTACAATCCATGAATCCAATGCAAACAGTCGAAGGACAAATGTCAGAAATCCTCTCTGTGTGACAGGCGGCCCTGGAGTCCATCAGATCTTGGCACCAAGTTTCCGCTATCCATCTCCCCCTCTCCAACATCCCTTCAAGTGCCTCCCAAAATATTTCCGATAGTTGCGCCGAGAATTTTCCGGATTCTAACTCGACATCTGTCCACCTAAATGGTGTTGGAGTTCGCCGTAGGACGATGCACGTCCCGAGGAGAAAGTCATACGAGTATCAGTTGCGTATGGGTCGTCCATAGTTACCCCACACGACGAATGGCACCAGCTTGGTAATTATTTCGTGTCTGGTGAATCTGTATTTAGACAACAACGTTCTGTCGTCCTCGTCCAGCGCGAACTGAGTACTTTGCACGGCTTTCTATCTCTTTAGCAAGGCCCGAAAGTGTCGTTTAAGCCGGATAGCCTTTCGCGTGAGCCCGATCTGCGCGATCGTTGGAAGTCCGTGTACAACTGTTGTCGCAGCAATGATCAGACGCCTAAGACGCCTGATTCGCTTCCGTGTTGCCTTGATTGTGAAATCAGTCAGCCTCATCTCGTGCTTCCGCCTCGGATACCTGGCCGCGGTTTAAACCAAGTGCAGGGAAACCTTCTACACAGCATCACTTCCTACACACCCAACACGTCAATCAGCCTTCAGATCGATCTAGACTACTTTGGTGTACGAGCGGACCGGCCAACAGCTTTGAGAACTCCCCGGCGAGTTACGTGCCCACGCCCAGACATTAAACTTCCCCCTCAGTTACCCCCATACTCCATCATGCCTCCCACTCCCCCAACTCCCATGACTTCCCCCCCCTTCCTGCGGCCGCCGCGCCCTCTCCGTCTCCCGCGCGCGCCGCCCTCTCCGCCCGCATGGACGGCAGACGCCTTCCCCCTGGATGCGCGCGCCGTACGCGGTCGTCGCATCCCGTCTTCCACCCCGCCCATCCACCCCCTCCACGCTGCGTCCGTTACCATCGGTGCAGCTCCCCGAAATCGACCCCGCTATCGGCCAAAATATTCTCAATCTCCCGAAGGCGCGCCATATGATTGGCCACCCGGAAGATTTTTCCCAGGCGACCTTGCCCGCGCCCGCGCCCTCCTCCACCGTCACCGACAACCCTTGCCGCCTCGACCCCCGCACGGGCGAACCCGAACCCGTTCGCCCGCCTGCCCCCGACCTCCTCCACGTGGGTTCGCCCCGTCCCTACGTCCTCCTTCCCATCTTCGACACAGCCACCGCCAGCTCTGCTTGGCCGCCGCCTTGCCAAGACAAACCTGCCCCCCTTCGTCCTAGTCCCGCTCGTCGGGAAATTGTTCTACTATACTTTCCCGCCCCGGCGCCCTGACGTTTTCAACGTCCTCGCTCTCCGTCTGACGTATCCGGACCTGTACGTCGCGCGCTTACGCTCACACAGCACTGCCACGTGGACATCTCTGCCGCCCAGGTGTGGCCACCCGCCTCCAACGTGAAGCGGCTCGCCTGGTGAGCCCCAAACTGCTCGTGGGTTGCCCCCACGTCCGCAACGCCATGGCGATCGCCCTCCGTCACGATGCCCGCCTCATTGCTGAGGCGCGCCGCCCGACCCGCGGGATCCCGCCCGCACGCCCGCCAAACACCGGCCCAAATCCCGTCAAACCCACCGCCCCGGCCCCGACCAAAACCGTCCGCCTCACCCGGCCCCGCACAAGCCCCCAAACGCCCCAACGGGGGCACACCTCCTCCCCCCCTGCCGCTCCCCGCCCCGCCCTCAACACACATCCGACCTCACACTCGTCCCGGGCTCTTCCCCGTCGGCGTCAAAACGCCGATGCCCCGCAACGAAGAGCCCAGGCGTCGGAGTTCTCATGGTGCCCAACGCACCACGGCGCCCACGGCCGTTCTCCCTCCCACCGTCGCCTCCGCGGCAACGATGGGTAACGAGTCCGCATCGCACGTTCCATGCAGCCGTTGATGGCTGGCATACAAGGTGCGGAGGAGCCCACCATCAGCCAAGAGGCCAGTCGGCCTAACTCCGCTCCTCCCCACCATGGATTGGTCCACCCCATGGAATCGGACCCCACGCCGCATGATACATCGGCGTCATTCCCCTTGCCCACTCCCCTGGAAATCCTCTCAACACCCTACCGCGACGGATATCTTCCAAGATATCCCTGCCTGCCCCTCACCCAATTTATCCTCCTGTTTATCAAGTTGGTCAAAGCTGCGGCGAATGCTCGTGGGGAAGACGCCACTCAACGAGCATTCCTTCACCTCCACATGCTGCCCACGGCTGTCCTCCGTCGCTGTCTTCGGGAGAGCGCGGATGGCGGGACCCCAAGAGCCAACGGATCGCCCTCCGAGAACGCCTCCGTCGTGCGCACACGGGCTCGCAGTGGGGAGCACTCTGGGCCGAAGCTCTCGCAGCTCATCAGGCTCGGCTAGAATGGTGGGAAGGAAACACGCTGTACGCCCCAACAGTCCCCGGCGACATCGGGCGCGCCCGTCGTGCAGAGGCCTTTGCGCGATGCGCGCCATGCGCGATAAGGCCATGCGCGCCCTCCACAATGGCCCGCTCGCCGACGTCAACGACCCGGCGACGATTCAGCGGCTCCGGGATCTGCACCCGTCCCCGCCGCGCCCTGTCTCGCCGCTCCCGGAAGGACGCTCCCGCCGCCCCCGTGCATCACGAGGCTGCTGTGGAACACGCGGTCCGCGGCGTCCCGCGGGACACCACCGCCGGACCCGAACGAACGCCGTCCCGCTGGTTCCACCTCTGGTTAAGACTCGCGTCAGTCCGAGCCGGCGTGACCGGTCTGCGTGTCCTGACACAGCTCGTTTCCGGCTCGCACGGGGGGAACTCCCGGACGCTGTGCTCCCCTCGTGGCAGCGGCGACGCTCCTCCCGCTCAGCCGACTCCCGACAAGGTCCGCCCGATCGCCATCGGGTCTGTGCTTCGCAGGATAGTGACGAAGGCACTGCTCCCGCCGCAATAGCCGATTCACACTCGGTTCTGTCGCCGCATCAGACGGCCAATGGTGTTAAAGCCGGGTTGGACTCTATTGTCCACGACACCCGCACGACACTACGCCGCTTCTCCGCCACCCCGAACGTCGCCACGGTCCTCATAGACGCAACAACGCCTTTAACCGCGTTGATCGGCAGTCTATGCTGGACCACCTACCAATGCTCGCCCCCTCGCTAGCCCGCTTCGCAAACATGATCTACGGCCGAATGCAACCGCCATTGCTTGTCCCGAACCGGGATCGCACCGTCATACCAAGTGCCCAGGGCACCCAACAGGGTGACCCGGCCAGCATGTTGTTGTTCTCGCTAACGATCAACCCCTCATCCGTCGGGTTGCTGAGATCCCCAACATTGCTCTCTGCCAATGGTACGCCGATGACGGCACGATCGTCGGGAACCTTGGCGCCATCCGTCAGGCGCTCGGCTCCTTGCCCGAGATGGTCCCACGGTTGGTTCCACGTCAACCACGAAGACACGCATATACTGGCCTCACGTCATGCCGCGGATCGAGCAGCCCTCTTAGCGGAATTCCCTCTCGCAGAATGCTCGCGGGACGGCTTTCCGCTTCTAGGGGCCCCCATTGGGAACAAACGTTCACGGAGAGTTTTCTCCGGTCAAGATTGCTCAGTGCCGCCGACCCTGGACCGCCTCCTGCTGGTCCGCGACGCCCGCGCCCGGTTCCACATGCACCGGATCTGTGCCTCTGCATGCCTCCTATCGCATGCATTCAAGCTCTCAGATCCGCGCTTAGCGAGTCCGCCGCAGAAGAATTTGATGATCTACAACGGTCATCATATGAAAAGTTACACGGCATAGCTCTCACGGACCGAGCCTGGGACCAAGTCTGCCTCCCCATGCACCTCGGAGGCCAGGGCTTCGAAAGCATCGCCTCGTGCCTCCACGGCGCTGCCGCCGCCAGCATCATTGATGCTGCGCCCGCACGGCAGCGAACTTCCGCATACGCCACGCCGCGTGCTTGTGCACTAGCTTCTGGCCGCTACCGCGGCGACCGGTCCTTCCTCCTCCGTCAGGCTGGGCCTTCTCTCCGCCGTTTCGCCCTCTCCATCCCCGGAATAGTCGACCTTTCCACCCTTGACCCTCCAACTCTAGCTGCTTCACCCACCAACACTCTAACCCTTCTCAAACGGGTGCAGCAAGAGGCGCGGGCAAGAGTACATTGGCACGACGACTCCTGGGCGAATGCCCCAAACCCGACCGCCACAGCGACGCCGACATTCGACATCGCATCCGTGGCCTAGCGTTCCGCCGCAGCCCCGCTGCGGCGTTTCTCTTCGCTCCCCACGGCAGCTACGAAGGTCCACACACACTGGCAGACCATGCTCCGCCGTCACCTCGGACTGCCAGTGTATGATGACTCCATGCCCTCAACTGCCACCACTGTGACCACCCCTTGGACACCCTCGGGGATCACGCCGCCGACCTCTGCTGCCCTGGTTTCGGCCGTCGTCACCGCCAACTCGCTATGTAATGCGATTGCACACGTTACCCGCGCCGCGGGTCTGGATACTCGGCAGAGGTTCCGTTCCTCGTCCCGGGCACTGAGCTCCGCCCGCCGATATCCTTGTACAACCCCCAACCCCGGAAGGCACAACGTTGCGCCCCATTGCCTGTGACATCACGTCGTTCACCGTTAAGGCCGCAGTTCGCACCAAGGCGACCCAGGTGCCGGAGGCGCTGCTGAACTGGCGGCCCGCGATAAGGTTACAACCCTGGAACGCAACATCGCCCGACGCCTCCCCGCTCCCTCAACTGGCCCATCTTCTGCGCCTTACACGCCGAACTTCACATTTCGACCTCTGGCGTTTGATTCCCTAGGTGCCCCTTCCCCAGGAACTATTGCATTTATCGAGGAGTTAGTTCCACGGATCGCGTCCAAGTGTCACTCGACAGTTGGCGTTATCCGCCGCCGTATCTACCAGCGACTGAGTTGCACCCTCTGGTCATCCATCGCTGAAGCTATCCTGTCGCGAGCCCCGATGCGCATGGACGACGAAGTACACCCGGTTAGATCTTAACCGTATAGTTAGGACGTGCGCAGTCCCCAGTAGATACTGAACGATTAAACTTCTTCCCTCAGCATCAGGGCAAAGAGTATGTCGAAGTACAGTGCAACAGTGCAAACATTGCCCTTAACGAAAAGTTTACCACATTTACAGTAATTCAAAATTTGCGTAACCTCTAAAATGTAACCACATCCCCAAGAACGTCGTCTGCCTTCTCCCTGTGGTTGCCTCCGACAATGGCAGCACCGACCCGCCCCGCCGTCCCAACCGTCCCACACCCCCTACCTCAGCGCCGCCCGCCAACCCTCCCCGCCGCAAACCCGCTTTCCCATCCTTGGTCGCCCCACTTCACCCAAACCTCCAACGGAGCATCAATCGCGTTGGCTCCCGTCTCGATAAACATGGCCCAAACAGTTCGTCCAAGTGACGACCCCTCGAGATAAGCGTCCCCTTCGCAGTGCCCCCCCCTCCGGGAAGCTCTCACCGCCGGAGGATTCCCGGGCCCCGTTACCGTCGTCCCCACCGCTGACCCTCACACTGCTTTCGTATGCGCTGCCAGCGACACTCTCCGCCACACAGCAACCGCCTACGATGCCTTCCGCAAACACTGCCCGTCGTCTCTACCCTCAATCACCGTTTCCCCTCCTCCCCGGTCGTTGACCATTGCAAAACAGTCGACGTCGCCTGCTCTCTCCTCCCGACCCTCAACACGGAGCTTTCCCGCCTCATGCACCCCTCCTGTGCTTGGCGGCCTAAGCAGTACTCGACGTACTGCGCACCTCCATCTCGGACATCCTCTCCCGCTTCCCTGGGGCTCGCCCCCCTGACCCCTTCCCCCTCCCGACCCAATCAATTCTGACCCCGCCCCCATTTCTTCCGCCCCAATGCCCCCTCAACGCCGGCTGCATCCCCCTACAAGCGCCTGCGTCCCGCCGCCCCCGCTCTCGTAAGCACGGGCCACTGCCGATCTCTCCCTCTAATCAATGGAGTTAAACGCCCAGGAACCCCGCAACGATGCCCTACTCCCGCTCATGTCTTTCCACTTCCTGTCCCTACCCTTCCTTACCTCCCAAACTCCCTCCGAGCACCTTTCCATTCCCTTGTCGCCACATCTGCCGGCGATACGTTGAATCTCGATCCACCCAGCGAAGGATGGACAGTCTCAACCAAATGCTTGCGCTAGGGAAACTCGTCTTTGGCAAAAACCGTAAGCGGGAGCCTCGCAACCACCACCGGCCGAGCTCTGTCGCCTCGCTCAGGCGCCGCATCTCTCTCGCTCGATCTGGACAATGGACCCGCCTCCTCGATGAGGCAACGGATGCATTGGCGCACTAGCTGCGCGCAAGGTCCCCCCACGCCCACCTCGTCGGAAAGATGCAAGCGCTGTTTCTTCCAAGGTTCCCCGAAGAAAGCCGCCAAGCTCTCACATCTCATGCCCCACCAGTTCCGCCAACTCCGCCAACGCCGCCAAACTTCGTGCCCTTCACCCTGACCCTGCTGCTCCTGTCACACCATGTACCCGTGGTGCTCTTCCCCGTGCGTACAAATTAACCGAAGCGGAAGTGCGTCGTGAGCTCCGGCGTCTCCCGCGCCACAGCAGCCCCGGTCCTGATGGTCTCCGTCCATCCATTCTGAAGGTCCTTTCCTTCCTCCCAGGTGGCGCGGAACCCTCACATTCAGCACTCAAATGGTTCACAGATTTTATTAACTGCCTCCTCGACGGAAACGCCCCACCCGAGCTGAGGGACTACGTCGCCAGCGCCACCCTCATTGGTCTCCCCAAGGATGCAGCCTGCCGGCGCCTCCGGCCAGTCGCAATCGGCCTCGCAATTCGCCGTCTAGCAGGACGCCTCATCATGAAACGTATCCGCAATGACACAGCCCTCGCCTCCTATTCACAACCTCTACAGCTTGGCGTCGGTGTCCCAGGAGCAACTGAGGCAATTGCTCATGCCACGCGAGCCACCATACAGCAGCTCAGCTCTGCACAGACCCAGCATGTTCTCATACAGGTAGACGCCCGGAATGCCTTTAATTCGATTGAGCGTGCCAATATTCTGGACCAAGCAGTTGCTCGCATCCCTCAAGCCGCACTATGGATCCACTACGTGTACGGAAAGCCCTCTAGGCTCTTTTTTGGTCGACTTCTCCTGTGGAGCAGGACTGGCACCCAACAGGGAGAACCACTAGGGATGCTACTCTTCGCTCTTGCCCTCCATCCCTTAGTGGAAGCTATTGCAAACCATTTCCCCTCTCTCCTCTTCACACGTGGTATGCATATGACGGAAAATCGTTGCGCCAGCCCCCGTTGCTAAGCAAATTCTGCTCTACCTCCAGCAACACGGCCCACAACACGGATTTCACGTTAACTTCAACCCTAGAAGACATCAGTATGGTGGTCCTCTCTTCACCCCAACGCCTCCCTCCCTGGCTTTCCATGCGACGTCATCACCTCGGATGCCACTACAGTCCTGGGAACCCGGTGGGCACCACATCAGCCTCCATTACCCTCGCACGCCAAGCTCTTGTGAACGCGGAAGCCTTATGGTCCTCTCTCGTCCTCCTCAGCGATCCGCAAGTTTCGTTCCACATCCTTCGCTACTGCCCATCGTCCTCCCTCGTGATGTACTTGTTTCGAACTGCCCCGCCGCAAATAACTAACCCTCTTGCCAAATCTTTTGACAAGGGGATGCGAAGGGCTTTCGAGGGGACTCATCGCAGAGTCGACGACAATCAGTGGCTCCAGGCGTCCCTACCGTTCCGATTTGGCGGCCTACGACTCACCCCATCAAAGGATGTTAACATCATCGCCTTCACCACCTCCTTCCTTTCAAGTCTAAACCTCGTTAATCGACTGCTAGCAACTCCGTATGCTCGCACAGCAAGTCTCCTCGCTCCCGCTTACGACAGGCTCTCCGCGGACCTGGACTTACCCTTGGAACTCCAATTAGAGGCACTGCTTGAGGCCATCCCCCGATTGGACACATCGACCTCTCGCTCCTTACAACACGCTATTACTGAGCATCTGTACCAATCCCACCTGGTGAAGTTGCGCCACTCTTTTCCCGCACACCACTACAACCATCACTGCTCGCGCCTTCTCTCGGTGCAGTCCTCCACCGCCTCAGCCCCTTTCTACACCCTGCCCCTCCCATCCAATGGCCTGTACACACCTGGCGAGATCTGGCGTACGATGCTTTCTGCACGCCTCGGAGCTTCGGTCTTCCGCGGCTCGGATCCCTGCCCCACATGCCTCTCCAGCCACTCCGACGTTCTGCCTATCCTTGACGAGCTCGGACATTACGCGGCTATATGCAAGGGTGGTATCGGGGCGGTACGCCGGCACAACCGCCTGCGCGACCGTTTATACCACGAAATCTCACACCCCGCCATTTCCTCTCCGTCAAACGGGGGCGTGTTCTCGCAGCCGATCTGCACAAGAGCCCTAATGAGCGACGAGCTCTCGACCTAGTCATTGACGATTCCCTGTTCGCCCCATCTCCCATGGCCTTGGATGTCACCATTGTCAGCCCCCACTCTGCCCCATACCGCAACTTAGCTGACAATGGTGCGTCTACTCTTGACCGTGCCGAGAAGAAGAAAGTAGCATACTGTTCTGCGGCCTGCGACCAAGAAGGCTTGGAACTCATCCCCCTGGCCATTGACATCTATGGACAGATTGGAAATGTGGTCTCAAGGCTCTCCAAGACCTTAGCAACTTCATGGCTGGGAGGCGTGGGAGACACCGTCATTCTGAGTTTCGTTCCCTACGTACACGTGTCTCATCGTTCGTCCTCCGGTACACGGAAGTTACGGCGAATCATCGCAAAATACGTATCACTAGCGACAGCTCTCAGAAATACTGCCTACGGTTGGGCCCCCCAACCGATTACATCTTTCAAACATTAAAAAATGCAGCCGGGCCAGATAATCTCTGTCCCCACTTCACAACTTTACATTGAAAGGTCACCACTCCCCCCTCCAAATATAGTATCCTCTCAGAACTAACCATATCTTAACGAAATTTGGCTTTGCGTTAACTCTCTAATTAGGTTTGAATAGGGGTGGCAAGACTCTGCGTGTTGTGGGGCGCGACAAATTACAGACGCGGCACACGTGGACCAAATCGCATAATTAATCTGCTGATAAAGCCGAGTCTTCACTCTTCTCGTCGAGCACCTGCTGCGGGTTTGCGACAGCGGCCGCGTATTCGTCGAGCACCTGCGGCGGGTTGCGACAGCGGCCGCGTATTCGTCGATTACCTTCGACGTCGTCGCAGACGGCGATCCAAGCGAGTCGAAGGCTAGCGGCACAAACTTCCATCCCAATTTTGATCGTCCTGGGAGGGCTTCACCGGGGATGGCTGCCACTTTGCTGATAAGCTACCTATTTTTCCGTCTTTCCGCTGCAGTGGCAACGGCGCGCTTCGCGCGCTCCAAAAGGCGTGAACCCCTCTTGAATGGCGATGTTACTGTGACATCGTGCGCCACCGGGAGGGGCGGCAAGGTGTTGATCTCTCCGACCTCGGTGCACTAGGATCTCGGCAGGCCGTGCATTCAGTCCGGGAAGGTATTTCACCTCATATTGGACGCCGAATCCTGCTGCCTTGAACACTTGTCGGCCAAATATCCCCACTACGGCATTGTGCCGGTTAGTCCATCCCAGGCCTTTTTGCAAATCCCTGCATGGTCACCTCGGTTGTCCATGGGCCTGTTGCACTCCGCGCATTGCAGCGGCAGTGTCGTCAAACACGTGAACTCCCAGGTGGCGGCGTAGCATCACTGACCACATCCCATTATAGATCCGGCTGACCACAGACGGATGTGCGGTGAAGAAAGGCTGCAGCAGGCGTCTCTAAGTATGCCTGGCGGCGGATCCTTCGCCGAATATCAGCTTCCGTATGCAGCGCGCTTGGGAACCTCTCCCATTCGTCTTCTTTCCAGAATACCTTTGCTGCCGACTTGCACCAGGCTCGATACAAAATACTGTGTGTATTATCGGGCTTGTTTGCAAGATGGCCGTGTCAGTGTTTCTGGGAGACCACCATGTCCGTCAGAGAAGCTTGGGTGGAGTCGTCGGACAAACTCGAGAAGGTGGGTATCAGCATGTGCATAGCTTTGTGCACGGTGCTGGGCGACGCCAGGATCATCGGGGCATCTCACTTGTCGGAGTCGATGATGCTGGCCGCATACGACGCTAATTCAGCGTTGCCATGGGGTGAATCCGTGGCCTCCGAGGCGCAACGGAAGAGCCACTTGCTGACGGACCGCACTTGTCATCGGCACGTTGTTTGACCGCGAGTAATATTCCATCTGTTCTTGGTCAAATCCATTGCCAGGACGCTTGTTGCACTCGGCGGTGTTAGCTTCATCACATGATGTAGCTTGCATGCCGAGGCACAAAACGGTAAGGTGGAACCGGATGCGAGCATCCCCCAATCCCGTCGATCAGCGACATGTCTTTGCATCCTGCAATTTTTATTGAGAAAGTTATCCATGAATTGAGGCGAACCGATCGGGGCGCCGAGGAGTTCAATGCCGTGGTTTGAGAAGTTGTCATCTAGGAAGCGCTGCAGCAGGGGCGTCACAGTGGCTGAGTGGCGCGGCCAGAATAGGCGTGTCTTCGCCGGGTTCAAATACAGGCCATGATCGGGCCCTGAGACATCAACAGCTCGACAAGGCAGTCGAGCTAGTGTGATTGCCTATAAGGGTGCAGTCATCCGCATACCATTTGTAGATGGAGTTGGGTCTGATCAGAAATTTCTCTTGCTAGTGGGTGTATGACAAGGGAGAACATCAATGCTTTGCTGGATCCCCTTGTTGCATCCGTTCTTGGCTGTGGATGTCTTGTGTGGATGCCGCCGGCAAGATTAGGACGGCATTTGACGAGCATACACCATGTTCAGAAAGCGGCATAATGACGGCACTTTGGTTGGCAGGAGGTCCATCATTTTCTGTCTCGAGAAGCGGTTGAACGCATATGCGCATCCACTGATACGAGCGCGTAGTCCTCATCTTCACTTGCTGACGATCAGTCTCGGGCTTCGTGTACAATAGAATCCAGTGCGCAGTGCACTCCGTTGGCCACTCGCAGTGGAGCGGGTATTCCCTCGTGTCTTCCAATGCCTGGGGTAGGAGCACTTTTGTCCCCAGTCGCCGCAAGGCCGTCCCAATTGCAATGGGGCGGATCTTGTCTGGCCGGGGTTGATAGGCAACAGCGTCGCAGAGGAGATAAGGGGGATTGTGTCATTTGGAGGTCTCCATGAGCTAGTCTCGTCACAACAGCTGTTAGTACCGAGATACCCGTCACCAGCTTCAGGGCTCACCCTGTGTTGGCCAGCAGGTGCAGGAGTCGCGGTGACATTCTGTCAGGGCCAGGAGCGGAGTTGGGTTCAGGCTCGGACCGCGCGTAGAACCGTTTCCTCCGAAATGTCCACCGGGAGCGGCAAGTCTCTCGCTTCTATGGCTCTCACCGGAGACGGCGGTGCTGGGTGCAGTTTTCGCAGGCTTTCGATACTTGCGGGTCGCGCACGTCAGCAATGTGTGACTGGTGCAGAGTGCGCATTGCACGCCCATATTACGCATTTGCAGCAAGATGGGCTGCCCTGCGGAATTCGCTCGCGCATTGCATCGTTCTGTTGAGGACGTGGTCGGACCACTCGTTCTCTTGTTGTGGTGTGCTTGAATCGCCTCAGTCCAGAAATCGGCCCATTTACCTGGAGAAGCGCGGCGTATTCGCTCGCGGAGTGCTTTGCTTTGTCTTGTCTTGGATTGCCACCCGGCTTCTCCCACATTAACCGTCGTAAGACTGCAGTGGGAAGTAGATGTATCCGGAGGAAAGTAGAGTGGACAACAGCAGGATTCCGTACATTGGCTGCGGCGCGAAAAAGTGAGATGAGTAAGATGGCGAGGCTATGCAAGCAGGTCCCGGGGATGCGGTCAAAGATGTCGGAAGGCCGCAGCGGGCTGTACAGCGCATCATGTACTGAGGAAGGAGAACATTCAACGGGGAGTGCTCTTGGTTGTGGGTGGGCATATTTGCAGGGGTAGGGGAAAAGCGAAGCTGGAGGAGGTACTAGTTGCGGGATACTTAGTTCCTTATCTCCTGCAGCAGGACCACGCGAGAGCTTTGCCTTCTTCGTTTGCATGTCCAGCATGGTTGGGAAGGGGCGCGGGTGCGGTTTGTACGCTGTTCCTTTGTCGTCGCCGTAGTAGAGAGGTTCCCGGGACGATTAGAGTGGAAGTCCTTTGACCGCGGGGCCACAAATCCCTTCTGTTGCGACGCGACCCTGGTGGCTGTCTTGGCAGGCGTTGGGTCTGCAGTTGTCTGGGCTTGGAGGTTTTGCCTGTCACGGGTGGCATGGCATCCTCAGGTTCTTCTGAGCGCGCATCATTTTCTTGTTGGTCAGTTTGAGTTTGTGGGGCCGTATCAAGTTTTGGTCGCAGTGGGAATTTCAGATCCGGAAGCAGTGTCCTTGGATGCTTCAGCACCTGAGTCAATCTTTGGGGGAGCAAGGTTTTCGCATCCACGTAGAACTTCGTGATGAAGTTTCTACAAAGGCATCCCATTTTGGGAGGATTTCTGCTGCTGCGTCAACGAGGCGAGTGATTGCTCCCGCCAAGGCTTTCCAGTTTTCCATTGTTATTTCGGAGGCCACCGTCTTGAGCTTGCGACTTCGCGCGCAGCAGCGACGCAAGTGCCAACTTTCCACTCGGTTGTGGGGAGCTCGGCGATGAGCTCAGAAAGCGAGTTTGGGGAAAGGCGAGCGCCATTGTATATGTTGAGAATCTCCCGGAGTATTTTCAAGAGATCTTGGGAGTCCTCGGCGTAGTGCACAACATTGTCCAATCTCCCGATATAAGGAGTGCGTGCTTGGGCAGGGGTACTCCAGCATCCTCAGCTGCGATTAGCAGGCTTGCCTGTGCATCTTCGTAGGCCGGCAGGGCTCCGCTACCTGGAGGACCTGCGGAGAAAGCAAGCGTGGAAATCATGGGGGCCAACGTCGGAGGTAAGCCTGTCATACCATTCAGGGGGACAGGTGCTTTCGGTGTGAGGGCGCGACTCCGGCGCGTTGGAGTCTCATCCTGCGGTGGGGTGGCCGGTTCAAGCGATCCTGTCTGCAGTCGACAGAAATCGCGCACGGTGGAGGGGACAGTAGCAACTCGCGGGCTCGTGTGAACCTTCACGATTTGTTCCCACGTAGTCGGGCGCGCCTTGGCCTTGGCCTTGGCGGCTTTCTCCATGGCAGCGAATGGGTCGAGAAGTTGTGGGAGCGTTGGAGGAAGAAGAAAGAGAAACGTCCTGAGGTCCTGATCTTGATAGTGTACTGTGTCGAGCGTACGTGGAAAAAGGAGATACTGAAGGTTCCGCTTGGCCTAGGATAGGACAGGAAAATGAATAAAGACCGTTACAAGCATTTCACCTATCTTAAAGTTTCCCAGACAGCTGTTTAGACATCCGTCTGGAAAACTTAAGGATAGATAAAATACATCTTCCAAGAGTAAGCCACCTTAAACTCTCCTCCATTGAGCACTTTGTGTTGCACTGGAAACAGTTGACCATGTCTTTCAAATATTAAACACCCCAAACCTTTTCCCTTAGGAGCACAGGTGAACCTATTTTTCAATGATTGAAACACTCCCAAGTTTTCCCTTGCTGCGATGACGCCGTCAGTTTCCGGGGAAGAACAGGCTAGTTCTCGTCCCTATCTCAACGCTGGTAGTAAGACATCCGGCGGCGTTCGCCGTCGTCACGGAACTTGTGAGACGTATTGCCAGCCGCGCTATAGAACGGTCTCGAAGGTGCAAGTTATTCTTTTCAGCGACACTCCGCATTGGCAGTGACCTCCAATGCAGCTGTTTGTTAGCTGGCTTCCCCTCCAATTGCTGGTAGAGTGAATAAGCCCCTGCCGCAACCTTTCACGTACACATTCACTACCACAATACTGTACAAGTCGACTGGGTATCAGCCAGCTTATCTGTTACAATAAAGGAAACCCTCCGTGCCCCCTTTCTAGATATCTAACTACCCAATTTTGTCCCCTTGCCGCTATCCAAAACCTATAACACAAGCTGTCAACGCTCCTGGTGCCCCTCTTCCAGCCCTCCCGCGATCCGGGTTTTTGATTCCAGCCCCTTGTTTTTGATTCCCTCGGTGCCCCTTCTACGGAAACTGTTGTTTACCGGAGAGCTTTTACCACGTGTTGCCTGGAAGTGCCACACCTTGAACGCTACTACTCGCGCGCGCTTCTACCAACGTATCAGTTATGCGTTGAGGTCGTCGATGGCTATGGCCACCATATAACGAGCCCCACTCCACGTGAACGTTCTGGATGATCCAGCTAGCTCTTAATTGAGTAGTCGGTCGGTCGGTGCACTCTCTTGAAAAGGGAAAAAGTGGGGTAAATGGGGAGATTTACTCAATTTTCCTGATAACGGAGGTTGAGTGCAAAGTCGAAAGGGTTGAACATAATACCGGTCCGCGCAACAAACAGGCACCCACAATCGCTCGATTGCGTCTGGTCCCATCCAAGGCAGGCCAATATCCTTCTCCGTGGCCGTAATAACCCCACTTTCGCGCCTTGACGCCCACTCATAGACATTTCGGGTTTTGTTTGAAATTGGGCGGCTTCCAAAATGACAGATTGGAGCTTCCCGTCACTAGATAACGGAAGAGGGTGTTCGGTACCACGGGACTATGGACCTGTTTCTTTGGGACGGGCAACCTTGACGAATACCATTCAAAAGCAACGCCCTCCTTGCGCGCCATTCCCGGTTCGTTCAATGTGCTCCGGTGCGAGTGGTGGCAGTACTGTGGACAAGGGTATCGACGAGATCGGCGCATCGAGATCACAGCGTATTGATCTGCACGTGAAACCCGCTAGACCGGTGGAAGTAGCCGCGCCCGCACCCGACGATATGCCGCACGGGGCGGGCGCCGAAGGCGACGAAGTGTCTGAGCGCTGCAGTTGTTGGGTTAAGTGATGAAAAGGATTAGTGAAAGGAACGGGGAGAACAAAGCAGTACGAGGTTGGATAAATGTTTTTACCATTGCACGAGATTAAAGAGTAATAGAGAGCTTACGCACAAAGAATTCAGAAATAAAACTGCCAAATTTCAGCAATACAGTGCGCCTAATAAATATAGAAACCTTAAAATCTAAGGCATATTTAGACAATACGGAATGAGGATAGAACGCAAACAACCCTTACTTACCTACAGAGACTGAGAATGTACTATAGAGGCCAGAGAACTAGTATCTACTCTCCTATTTCCAAAGGAAAGAAAAAATTTAGATGTGTAGTGGATAATAAATATAGAAACTATAAACAGAAATACACAAAAAGTAACTAAGAAGAAAACTAGAACATAGCCTAGTAGTTTATTTTGCCTCCATTAGCCTTAAGAACTTCGACGCACCTTTTGTGCATCGACTTAACTAGCTTCTGAAGCACAGTTTCCTCGATCTTGGCCCATTCTTGGTCAATTGCCACTTTTAAAGCAGAACTGAGTCAAACTGCCTTCCGTTACTGTAAACAGCTCGCGCCAAGATACCCCATAAGTTTTCGATTGGGTTTAGGTCCGGGGACCGTGCAGGCCAATCCACTACAGTAACGTCCTTCTCAGAAAACCATGCCTTCGTATGGTGAGATACATGGATAGGGGCATTATCCTGCTGAAACACCCAATCAAATCCATGGTTGATGGCCGCAAAATCTAATAAATTATTCTCCAATGTCGTACAGTAACTTGCAGACACCTGTCTTCCATTCAAATAAACAATTGGACACTTGTCAAAGTAAGAGAAGCAAGCCCAAATCATAACTGAACCACCGCCATTTTGGCGCTTGGCCAATAGCCTCTCATTCTTACGCATATCATGCCAGTAATGCTTTAAACCGCCTGGCCCATCCAAATTAAACTTTTTTTCATCTGAAAAGATTACTTTATTCCAATTATGTAGTCCTTTGCCAACCATCTCTGTAGCCCAATCAAGTCTTGCTTTTTTGTGGGCTGCGGTAAGCAGCGGAACCTGTTTAATCTTTTGTGCGTAAGAGTACTCGTTGCACGTAATATCTGCTGCACTCTCTTCTTGCCTATTGGCAAATCCAAAGCGATACAGAGCTGTCCCGCCGATTTCTCACCCTTGTGCGCCTCTCTTAGTAGATGCCTTCTTTTGGCGGGAGATATTTTTGGCGGTCGTCCGCTTCGTTTCCCTTTGCCATACTTCTCCGGGGCTTGGATAAATGCCCACACCACCTTTTTAGAGCGATTGATTTTCGATGCGATAGAATCAATGCTCTCCCCGGCACACCTCATTCTCATAATTTCTCCTTTTTCTTGCTCCGTGAGTGACTTTCCTCGAGGCATTGTGTTGATGGGTAGTCGCCGTTCTCTGCCGTGAAGATACTAGTTGCAGTCGGTATTGTTCATTTAAAGTGTATAGCAAAGTACTTTATTGGTTTTACAATGTCGCAAATTCTACTTTTGTAAACCGTTTTTATAGTTTCTATATTTATTATCCCTTTACAAACTGGAATAATGCATTTACGTCGCTCCGATACCATTTTGTTGTAAATCTTTCTTGCTGTTATTTCTCTGTCTGACTGAGAAGCCTTTCTAGAGTATTCTTTTAAGGCGGGGGCTGTAGCAAGTGTGCAGAACTCAGAAATCGGGGACGTTTCTATATTTATTAGGCGTACTGTAGAATTACAGTCTGTAATTCAATTGCAGAATTCTGGAATGAAGTCGTGAGGTAAATTGCTGAAATGTAACCAGTTAGTGAAGACCCGTGAGAAATGGTTGTGAGAAATAAAGATCGGACACTAGGAGTTTTCGCGCCAGTTCATGCGTAAACACGTTTTTCAAATTTCAGAAAATAATTTCAGAAATACTTTTCAGAAATTTATCATACTACCTATTTCTGAAGACCTTTCTGAATTCTGTTTTTGCGTAAGCTCACTAGTAAATAAAAGTATCAATCGATATTTTTACTCATTACTCTTTTAAAGAGTAATGAGTAAAAATATATGTCCCTCTCTCAATCCGCCACCAGTATGAGATCTCAGAATTCAAAGATTTCTCTCAAATCCAATTGAGATGCAATTCTCCGAGTTTTGCAAGTGGCACGATGAACTTTTACTCCGTGAAAACAAAGACGAATTTTTTGATTCCGTTTGTGAGGAAGAATCGTCACAATACAAAGCTTAGGGTTAACCTCACCGCAACTATCCGGGGCGCAACGAATAGTTGTTGATACTGGTTGGTTTCACACTCCCGCATCAGCCCGGGGTGTATTGCTCGGGCGATCATTTCGCCGCACAGTAAGTCAACTCGAGTTGCAACGCCCTCACTAACTGTTCTGGGACGTCGACGTCTTATCCCGGTTTTTTTGCACCCCAAGACGAGTTTTGCTTCTCGGCAAACAGCCATTTCCCGCCAGGAATTGGTATCGCTGGCAAAGAAGCTGTATCAAACTTATCACCTTACTTGCACCCTGGTTCTTTTGCCTCGACATAACTGCGAGGTCTTCATATTTTCCAAGCAGTACCACGACAGCGCTTGAGTTGATCACGCATTTCCTGTACCTCCTGTAATGAGCTACTTACCCGTCAATTATACTGCTTTAGATTCCATCTCCACGATTGTTTCCCCAGTCGTTTCTGTACTGTAGTAATGGTGGCTGCACCAATCGTCCCCATCGGCGTGATGCTGGGAAAAGCCGATACCGCCTTCAAAATGGTCGGTGGTTCCTCAATAATCTTTAACGCAATCCGCTCTC
This sequence comes from Kappaphycus alvarezii, assembly GCA_002205965.3. Lineage (NCBI taxonomy): Eukaryota > Rhodophyta > Florideophyceae > Gigartinales > Solieriaceae > Kappaphycus > Kappaphycus alvarezii. The sequence goes on from NADL03000107.1 coordinate 239,478, forward strand.
GTATTTTTGGAAAAGTCTTACGCGCCGTGGAATACCCGACGGTGACCTCCATTCAGTGAAGATCTACCGCATGAACCTACGTCGGCTCAAAGTCCTCATCGCAGAGACTCAACCTCCACCGTTTCGACCGCATTTCTTCAACCGGAAGACATAAAGCTTTCTGTGTTTACGTCACCGCATTTTACAGAGTCAGTCCTGAACGATTCAGATGTATCGGGATTGCCGGAAAACGCTTGGCTGTTTTGGAGTAAGGATGATGTGGATGAGATGCCCATTCCAAGCACAGGTGTTAAGCTGGATGGATCACATGTGGTGAAGAAAGCAGGAAATGCGCCACAATTATTGCAGAATGATAGCGTCTTGCAAGATCTGGCAATTTTAATGGCAAGACGGATTCGCAAGACGAGGCGGTTTTCAAGGTGGGAGTATGACCGGATCATTGATTTAGCGGTAGATCGGGATTCGGTCTGTTGGCGATTGCGAGGAATTTCGGAAAGGATGCGGAGGAGTTTCAGGTGCACTCCTTGAGGCTGCTAAAGAGGAGGGATCCGAGAAGCATCGTGGTGGCGGAGAGCGAAGGGCAGGATGGTGTAGAGATTAGTCAGGATGAAGACAACGAGTTTGGCCGAAGGAATTTGGAGCCCCAGGTAGAGCTAAGCTCGAGAGACTAGTAGTAGATCGTCAGGCCAATGGACGTACTGTACAAATGGTCAATTTCTCTACTTGGGATATTTGTCTGTTCATTCAATACGCACAGTACAGTACCGTTAGGGTTCAATTAGTACGTGGCGTGTACACGTGTTTGTCAGCGTAGTGCAGCAACGCGTACAGTAGTATCCTATCAGCAACGTACCTAGTGTCTATTGGACAATTGTCCTCATATGAGGACTACTTTTAGCACTTTTTTTTTAATACAAATTTTTTTTACCTCAGCGCATTGCTTGCCTCTCCGCATTAGTCCATGAGTGTAGATGGCCGATCAAAACAAACTTTTCAAGATTGTTGACCTCGGTTACCTTGGTAAAGCTAGAGAAGTTTTCCCTCACCAGCTTCCGCTCTTCGCAAGAAGTTGTGAAAAGAGCTTCATTTTGGAGGGAAATATAGTTCGCATTATCGTGCGGGGTTTTCAGAAACGAGGGCGCATGTACAGTAATTCTTACTGTACATGCGCCCTCGTTCCATTTTAATTCTTACTGTACTGTAACTCAACAAAAAAAAACCTTTTTTGCAGTAAAAATTTCGGGCTTGCAAAACATTTACCTTTCCAAAATGTAACGGAAACTGTCCTCATATGAGGACAAAGTGTGCCTCATATGAGGACAGTGCTTGGACGGATAAACACTAGTTAGTACAGTATTTAGTACTCCTCTGTGGTCCACAGCGCGAAGTCTTTCTCCGTGAGTTCCGCTTCCAGGAGTGCTCCACGGACGGGTTTGAACTTCTGGGGGCGCCGCTCGGCAACCGGAGTTCACAGACTCGTTCCTCCGCGCAAAATTGAAAGATGCCGCCGCACTCTCCCGCTGCTCGACAAGGTTGCCGACCCTCGCGCACGCTATCACATGCATCCCGTCTGCGCGTCGGCGTGTCTAGGAGACCATGTTTTCAAACTTGCTGACCCGACACACGCCCGTACCGCTGCAGAAACTTTTGACGACCTTCAACGGACGTACTTTACAGAGCTTCATGGTATCATGCTGTCGGACGAGGCATGGTCGCAGGCCACACTGCCCTTCCGACTTGGTGGCCTCGGCTTCTCACTCATCGAACCATTCCTCCACGGTGCCGGTGCCGCAAGTCTCATCGATGCAGCACCTGCCCGTGTCAAGTCCGAGGCACACATCGGACCACGCTCCACCGCCCTGACTGGCTCTCGATGTCGCCAAGACAAGTCTTTCTTCCTCAGCCAAGCTGCCGTTCCCATGCGCGAGTTTGTCCTCCGCATACCTGGCCGTCCCTACTCCGTTGACGTGGGTTCCTTCGACCCGCTTCCCCTCTCTGCAGGGCACACCCACGTGCAAACATACCTAAAGGGTGTGCAGCAGGAGGCGCTGGCCAAGGCACACTGGAACGACGACGTCTGGGTTCGTTCCCCAAATCCAAACCATCATGCCGTCGCCGCAGTGAGGAACCGGAAACGCGGCCTTGCATTCCGCAAAGGCCCCGGCGCCGCATTCCCCCTCACCCATCCCACCACCGACACGAAGTGTCGGCAGTACACTGGAAGACCATAGTACGTCGCTACCTTGGACTGTCTGTCTACGATGACTCGCTCCTTCCGAACTGTGAGCATTGCAAACGAATCATGGAAAGGCTAGGGACCACGCAGTGGACCTGCGTCCTTCGGGTTTCGGTCGCAAACACCGGCATGACTCGGTACGCAACGTCATTGCCGGCCGTATCGCCCATGCAGCCGGTCTGGACTGCCAGTTTGAGGTCCCGCTCCTGATACCAGGCACCGAGCTAAGACCCCCTGACATCCTCGTCCAGCCACCGCCAGCTCCCGATGGCACTGCGAAGCGCCCCATTGCCTACGACGTCACCGTCGTATCACCGTTCAAGGCCGACGTACGATCAAGGGCTACCCGTTGAAGTGGGAGGTGCTGCGTCAATTGCGCACCGCACAAGGTCACTGACCTGGAGCGAAAACTGTCGCGTCGACTCTCCCCGCCCTCCGAAAACCCCACACAAGCCCCCAATTTTCGAATTCCAACCGTTGGATTTCGCTTCCCGGGGTTCGCCTTCCCCCTCTTCTATCCGCTTCATAGACGATCTCCTCCCGCGCATCGCAATAAAATTGCATACGTACTTTACAGTATGTTTGAGTCATTACTGTAGAACGAGAATTTACCGACGCATTACACGATCTGGTCGTATCTGGCGAATGCTACCGTTTCCGGTACACATTTGCACGTGGCCGGACGTGGACCACCCGGTTAGCACTTAGCTAGCAACGTAGTCGGTTCCTGCACTGGACCCCCGATATTAATACGGTACTGTAAAGTATTACTATTGTTTTACAGTACAACTGCACTAACGGTCGCAGCCAATCACGGGCCACGACTGATCTGACTTGGCAGATCCAGTGATACTATGTGCCCTAAATAGCCAAGTGGTATTACTGTACAGTATTGTGCGCCCGGTAATACAGTACAGTGGCTATCGTCTTCTCTATCCATTATTCTATAGCTATCGAACGGCTATATAAGGCAGTCCTCACTGCCTTATCGGGGCGTGGGGAGAGAGAGTTTTGGATATTCAGAGGAAATCAACCGTTCTAGTGACTCGCTCTACTAAAACAACCAAATACGGGACTGCATCTGCATCCCGGGGGACGTTTGAACCAGTTCACTGTGCCTTCCTTTCCCGCCCCCCTCGCTGACAATACGCATACTACAGTTATGGGCCCAGGGAAGGACTTCGAGAAAGGTTTTGGCATGATGAACCCTCCGGTATTCGAGCCGAATCAAGACCTCCTCGTGTGGAGGAAGTAGGTTGCGAGCTGGGTTGATTTGATTGCAACTGCTGCAGAAAAGGGAGAAGACAAGTTCTACAAAGCGGTTTTCCATATGCTTGGACGTCAGCTCTATTACAAAGGTCCTAGCCAAGCTCAGCAGAGTCTCGTCAGCGAAGCACAGGAGCAAGGCAAGATCGATTATAAGCAAGGTGATCAGGTCAAGGCTGTCCAAGAGATTGTAGACTTGATTGCAAAGATCCTCCCATCTCTGTTATACGCGCTCATTTACTCTTCCAATAAGGTCAGTCATGCAGAGGCAAGGACAATGAGGACTTGAATCGCTATGTTTCAAGGTTTCGTGGGTTCGCCATCGAACACCTGAGGAAGCCAGTTCAACCAGTCAATATCAAATCGGAGAAGTACTGTCAATAACCCTGCACAATAACGCCTCTCTCTCAGAAGCTTCCCTTACCAACGCCAAGCTCTGACTTATTGGAATGGCGAGGAACGAAGCAAGGGAACGATAAGCGCTGAGAAAAAGCACATTGACATTGGATGAGGCAGAGGATATCCTTGAGTACCAGAAGCTTGCTGTTTCGATTGAAAGATCTTTCGGGAGTTCTAGTCATAATAAAAACTCTCGATAAATATAATTCACTGGTCGCTTCATGGATATGTGTCGAGATGCTAAGCCCATCTTCGGCAATATCAGAAGCAGAGTGTTGCTCAGGATGTGGCCAAATCGATTGCTTCCACTGTTCGTCGTTGGATTTAAGTCTTGATGATGCGGTTGAAGTACTCCGTTTTTTTGCTCAAACTTGCAATAGGACTATAAATCCGGTCACAAAGGCCCAAACTGAATCCACTGTTGACCATATAGTCAGAAGTTTTCTTCAATAGTCATGAGGCCGGTCACCAAGAGGCGAGGAACAGAACTCATCAAACATCCGCCCCTTTAACGGAAGGAAGCGGGACACGCACAGCGACGTCGGCAAATCCAATAGGGATGCGAAGAGGAAGAAATCAATGATGGCTGGCACGACTCGTCGAGAAGCATGCATGGACTGCGGGAAGAAGGACCATGTTCGGGGAGATTTGAAGTTCCAGCGCCCTAGCTTTGCCACTTTGAAAATCTGCGAAACGAATAATCGCCGTGACGAAGTGTTCGCTGCGAACGAAGACCCAAAAAATGCGACCGGTATTTTTGTCCGGGCTCCAAGCATTCCAAGGGCAAAGGAGCCTGGTAAGCGAATCCCTACCAAGCCGATCTGATGCCATTGCATGAAACCCAAATCTTATATTATACAGGGATTGTCCAAATCGTTTGGCGGAATAAAGTCAGCAGTAGCGCTGTCTTTGGCGATGAGCATCGAATTCAGTTGGATCCTCTGATTGTGAGCAATTCTTTTCCACGGCTATGGTGAGAATTGCAACGAGCGAAGCTCACGTTCGGTATATGAAGACTTCCTCTTGAAGACTTGAAAGGGGATAAAATCTTTATTCCCTTCTACGTCACGAAGGGCGATGGTCCTCTTTTACTCGGAAATTGTGTCTTGAGCAAGTCAGATGTGATCAATTCACGAACACATCGTGTTCTCATAATACCAACAGATTTTTTCGAGAGATTGGATAGCAAAATCGTTCTTCTAATCTACGTTACTGAGGGTAGAGAAACTCGAACACACCTTCATGTTGTCATGAGCCAAATATCCATATTCCACAGCTATCTTGCATCACAGCGGGCTTTGATCAGAACAAATGGAGATGGGGATAACCATATTAAACTTGCGCTTCATTGGAAAATCTGCGAAAAAGTTCACTTCAAGACTTCACCTGTACTCGAATTTGCCTCAAAATGAATGAAGGATCTCTGCAAACGGGGCGGAGTTCTTTCTCCACTCTAGCAAGCCCTCGAAGCTGTCATGGAAAAGTCCTCTAGCTGCAAAACGACTGGACGTCCGCTCAATGTGGACAAGATATCCTTGAAAAGGCCACTTCGAACATTTAACGAGGACGTGCAAATCGATTTCATGTACGTGGTTGAATTGAAGAAGTACCCAATACTCCATATGAAAGACTGGCTTCACGCTTCTGCAATGCGGTTGTTGTGTCGACCAGAGATATGGAAGAAGCTGGAAGAATCTTTGAAACTCACTGGATCGCAGTGAATGGAGCCCTGAATCAATATCGTTTGATCAGGAATTCGACAATGATGATTTTTGCAAACGTCAAAAACATGGCATCAAACCGAAGCCTCGTCCTGCGAGGAGACATAGCAAAATCGGTTCAGTAGAAAGTGCAAACTTCACCTACGTCAGATGTCACTGCGTATTCTCAAGGATGCAATGCACGAACGAAACACACGTGGTACTTCGTTCACGGTTCAGAAATCGTCTCAAGAGCCGTACTTGCAACGAATCTTCTTCGTGGAAATAATCGTGTCAGTGCCTTTGAACTTGCAAGAGGATACATACCATCTATTCTTGGTCTGCCACAGATGCCAGTGGACTCCGAGTTAATTGACGCACATTATGAGCAAGTTGCACGCGCCCGCTCTCAAAGATGTTGGAATCTCGATCGCCTAACACTGTTCCGTCAAATATTTTGACGAAGGAACTCCAGTGTACTTCTTTGAGAAGCAAACAAAACATGGTGTTTGGAATTTGGGTTACGTCCAAAACGCAAAGAAATTTCGTCGAGCTCACACGGAGCAAATACGGAACCGGAAACGGCTGAAAGTCGCATACGAGGACATACGGCTATACCCTATTCATCCCTTTTGCAAGAGTTGGACAGTATCGAGGATTCAGAACAAGGACAGGGCAATCAGATCCCGTTGGATGAAGAAGGTGCATCTGTTGCTGCACCTATCCTGTCTGCTTCTATACCAAGACAATACCAAGACTGAACAATCTCGAAGCCAAGCGGTCAATGACGAAATCGTTCTTCATTTTCTCGAGTCGTATCGATGACATCCAGAAAAATCGGATAATCGTTCCGCAGTCGTCTTCGTTCCTTGTGACTAAGAAAGCCAATTGGCTACGTTCAAGGATGTCGAATTTGACATAACTCAGAATACTCCAACCAGTGAACGGCACGGGCAAAGATGTTGGAACGAGCTCTCGGATGTAAGAAGTTCCACAAGAGTTGAAATCACAGAAGCAAACCATACTTCGGCAAATTAGAAATGCAATTGGTATGAGCCTGTGACGGAAAGTAAGATCGTTTCAATGGCGCCAAGGTGGCTTATTGACGAATCCATCCAGAAGTAAAAGTCTAATTACGAAGAAAAAACGCGTACAAGGAAGTCAATATTAGAAGCCTACCAAGAGATGCAAATCTATATCCTCGCATTGTTTCTTCCAAGTCAAAATTGATGGAAATCAGACAAATTGAAATTGAAGTGCAGATTGGTTCCACACGGAACAGGGATAAGGAGAAGAATTTCATCCGTAAGGACTCAGCAAAGGCTCAGTTTCCTGTTATACGGGCCTTCTTTCTGCTGCAGCGATACTTCGATTTTCCTTGGCACGATAGACATCTCTGGCGCATTCCTCCAATCCGGACCGTTGAATCGAAACGAATATGTCCTGCCGAAATGGACAAAGAAAGCTTCTTCGTGTGGAAGCTGCTCGTCCATACCTACGGTCTTGTGGAATCAGGCCGCTGTGGCAACTACCAGTTAAGAATGGATGTTCAGCAGTGTACTTGAATGCGTTCCTGGAATGCCGCAACTATTCTTGAAACGGGATCCATCTGGAAATTGCTTCTCATTGTCGCCAAAGTTGTGCATGATTTCCTACTTGCCGTCACGACAACAGATTCAAGATTTCCATGATGTGATTTCAACCGATTCAAAGTCAGCAGATTCGTTTCCCAGTCGAACTGGTCTTCAATAGACTCATATTCTTCAAGAAACCGATCTCAATCACCGTTCGATGAAGGAATACATGGACACTATTGAAAAAATCCCATTAGACCGTATGAGGAGGAAAGACCAAGAAGCTAAATGCTCACCGGATGAATTAAGTCATTCCAAGCACTTGCTGGACATATTAATTGCTTGGCCATGAAGTTTTAAGCAATGTGCCTTTGTATCGAGTACTTGCACCAATAGACCTCCGATGAGAGTGCACCACTTGAGTGAAGCCAATCGCGCTCTCCATGAAATTCGACAGCTCTCTCCGGTTCTCAAGTATCGAGTTCATTCTAATTATGACGTCATTGGCAACGATACGGCTTACTTAGCCTTCTCTGACGCAAGCCAAGGGAAATATTCATACTGACGAACGGGTTACTTTCGGGAATCTTCTTTCCTAATTACAGAATATTCTACGCTCTCGACTGGCACAGCTCTAAGCAGGCCCGAGTCTCGTTTCCGTCCATGGGGGCAGAGATACCTTCAGGGTCGGAGTCAGCTGATCGGGCTGGAATCACGGCGTACTGCTTATATTAGATTTATACCGCTGATTGTTCCTTGCCGCTTATCTTGACGGTTGATTTACATGGACTCCACTCGATCATCATCACTCTTCACGAAGGTCGCGATTACATGCTGCGTTCAACAGTCGAAAGGCTGAGAGGCTCCTTTGAGTAAGGGTAGATCGCTGTTATGCAGTGGATAAAAGGCAAGAATAACATCGCTGATGCCTTGACAAAGATGAATTTGGACACCTTGCAAACTCTATGAGGCCTGCGCTCTTAGCCCCTTGGACTCTCATATTCTTCACGAAGCCGAGAGAGTCGAGACAGATCTAGAATACGAGGTAGACAGCAGAAAAGACCGCTTGCAAAAAGAAGTTTAGCTCAATCGATGCACGCGCACACCACCAAGAACTTCTGGCTTTTTCTTGTTCCATTTCGGATTACGGATACTCTTCTCCTAAATCGTATCAGCCTTAAAGAAACCTCCGTAAGCATGCTTACAGATGACATGGTGTACCACGGGTGCCACGCCGATGCCTCCTTCAAAATTATTGGCCTGTAGTCATGGCACCTATGCAGTATTTTCCACTTGCACTGTATTGAAAACCAAGGAACTTGGGATAATTGATACCAACCTCAGCAAATGTTCTTCCTTTATTTTAGTTGTCAATTACTCGAAGTTCAATCTATTCCTCGTCCTTCGTTCGAAGCTCAGCCCGCAAGTTGGACACCTGTCCACGGAACTTGGCGACCCCCCATCCTCGCCATCGCTAGCCTCTACCGCCTCGTCTTCGATCAGTCGGTGGCGTGGGAATTCGGTCCCGGGGTCCTCGGCTGACCCATTCGCGCTCGCATTGTATGGCGAATCAGGGGAGGGAGACTCGCGGTCGTGTTGTACGGGGGTCTGCTGGTCGAATTTTGGGCCTTAAGCGCTCACGATAATGACATCTTGAGTATCATCTACAGGGAAACTGCTGTCATACAAGCACAAGAGGTAACCCTGATTATTTCGAGAGGGTGAAAAGGTGGTGTCCAAATGCGGGCGTGGGCATTTGCAAGGTCTGGATTGTTGCGAGGAAACCTTGGGGAAGGAGACATAGCTGATGGGCGCAGTGGCTGAAGGAAAACCACGAACACCGAAGGAAGTAGGAGGACATATGTGCTACCTCTAGCCGGATCAAATGTCGAGCGCTACTGTGCAATGTCTCACATGGCCAACATTACTGACATCAAAGCTGCAGTTTCTTTATTGATTTTTACAAAGGGCCACATTATGTTCGTTCTTGACCAATACGAAGGCAATTGTTTGGAGTATTGTACTGTGTTTTGCACAGCAAACGGTAATTTTCAATTTAATCGGCTTGCACACCTTTTATTTACGTTTCGTACTATTCTGTTCAAGATTTTTAATTAATTGGGCCCTTCTCGGTATAAGGATCGGTTCAGTCCAATCGGGGGTATGTTGTACAGTGTATACTGTACGAACGATCGCAGCAATCACGGGTCACGACTGATCTGACTTGGCAGATCCAATGATATGTGCCCTAAATAGCCAAGTCGTAGTACTACTGTATTATGCTCCAGGTAATACAGTGGCTATCGTCTGCTCTATCACTATTCTATAACCATCGCCAGGCTATATATGGCAGTCCTACTGCCCGATCGGGGCGTGGGAAGAGAGGGATTTTTTGGACATTCGGAGGAAAATCAACCATTCTAGTGATTCGCCCCACCAACTTCGGGACTGCAAATGCATTCCGGGGGACTTTTGTACCCTTCAATGTGCCTTCCTTTCCCCCTCTCCCTCGCTGAAACTGTGCGTACTACAATTATTACTATATAAAATTCCCCTGACCTGGTCCCCTAGACCAGAGGGCATCAATGATTGGAAGTACAGCAGTCCTGGTCCGTGCTTTGCAACTTCGAAATGAAGTTGTACATCTGCTAAAATCGATTTTATGTTAACATAAAATCGATTTTACCAGCACGACTACCCGAGCTAGCCATTGCGAGGGTGTAATCAAGGTCCTGGTATCTTGGAATATGTGGATGGGACTCCTTAGTTAAGGCAAAGTAACGCCGTTTTTAGAATATACTTGTGTTTTGTGAGTCTGTCGGGCACTTCGCAGACTCCCAAGATTCCGGCTTCTCGTAGGTACGTTAAACAATAGTATTATATCACCGTATATTGGGAGGGGATTCCCTTAAAAGTTGATCTCAGGGGTTATTTTTCTCCAGATAAGAGGTGACGTCCTCAGAAAAGTTTGTACAAGTGCATAAAATTGCTTGCAGGAGGCTATGTTTCTCCACTCAACAGAGAACATGGTTCAAACAGGAACAAGAGCAAACACAAGTAATAACTACTTCTAGATACCCAAGAAAGTGATATTTGCCAGATTGCTGGGACTCATATCGTAGAGGATGTTGCTCAGGAACCCAAGCCAGAAGAAATATCAAAGGACGGTCAGTTCTTTCGAAGTAGTGGAAGAAATTTGCGGGGCAATGAATAGTATCTAGATATCGCTGAAGATAGAAGTAGAACTTTCTGAGAAAGTGCGTAGAGCAATTGGGCTTCTAGCAGGTCGGTCGACTGATAGCAACACGAAAAGAAAAACTCAACTGACCGTGCTCTCTGGAAAAGAAGCTCATAAGGTGAGATATAGGAATTTATGAATAGATTGGCAGCCTGTATCCAGTGTAAGTTGCACATAAATACACAAGAGTTATTTGGAGAGCTCTCTTTGCCATGGAGCAGAAGGTAGATCATTCTTTGATCTAAAGCGCACATGGTATCGCCTTCTCAAGGACATTTTCATTCAGCACGAAAGACGTCTTCTATCTTGTGCATTCGAGAGATATACAGCCAGGGTTTTCGATAATGTGGCTAGGAACCATTGGAATGCTACAGCAAATGAGCTGCGGGACCACCTGGAGGCTCGACTATGCAACAATGCCCAGCTCAGCGCGTTACAGGATAAATTCTTTGACATGAAGTGGAACGACAGATATGAGTCTGGATACGCTTTCGGTGAACGCATTCGATCTGCGTACATGACTTAGCAAATACCAATCTACGACGAAATAATGGTTAATAGCTTCTTTTAATAGGACATGCTTTATCCGAGCCTCGATGGGTGCTGTACGGTGGGGCACTGTAAGGTGAGACACTGTAAGGTAAGTCCACTGTAAGAAATTTCTCTCCATGCAAGAAGTTTCTCCTCTTACTCCAGCGACGAGGTTGAGGGCCGAGGTATAGGACTGGAAAGTTGCGAGTTAAAGAAGGGGTCAAAGAAGCGACCGCATCGTGTAGTTCGTGCGACTCAGGTAACGGCGAGAGCCCGAAATTCACGCTGCGGAGGACGCTGACCGGGCAGCGTTTAAAAAACTGGTGATTCGCAACCCGTCACAAGCATCCCGCCACAGCCAGCCGCTCGAGGACACTGCGGAAGAAGACAGAACACTCGGCACCCCAAGTACAATGACAGCGGCAACATCTGCATTTGTGCAGGTAGGGTTCGCTGATGCCGTGCCAGACTCGACATCAATGCGAAAGACCTCTTGCATACGATGCAAACATGCCCCTTTGAGGTTTGCTCATGCGTTCTCTGGTGCGCAGTGAGATTGTATCAGATTCCAGATGCTTTTCCACTGTGGTACTGTTGACCGCGCTTCTTTAAGTGCACCGTGTCAATGTGCATCGTCATGGGAGGCTTTTGCCCAGAATTTCGACGGCAACATGTGCATGTCCATTTTTCTCGTCACGATGAGTTATGGCAATGAGGCTGCGTCACCGCAAAGAGTGATTTCCTTCCTTGAGGTTTCAATTTTTTAATTTTGTAAAGTAATTGTGTTGAATTTCAGGAGAAGTTTCCTGACCCTAGAAGGTGTCATCAACACACTGGAGCATCATGCTGCGCAGGCACCTCGGTCTCCCAGTCTACACAGACTCGGTGCCATTGAAATGCCACCACTGCCAGCAGGACATGGATGTCCACGGTGACCATGCCGCCGACCGCTGCGTCTCAGAGTTCGGGCGCATTCACCGCCACAACTCCGTTCGCAAAGTCTTCGCGTGCACGTGTTCCGTGCCGCCGGCCTTGACTACGAGTTCGAGGCTGAGAATCTCCTCCCCGGGACGGACTACAGGCCCGGTGACATTCTCCTCGTGCATCCCCCCCATGACACTGAAGCTGCCCTACCAGACCGACCCATTGCATGTGACGTCGCCGTCACGTCTCCGTTCAAACAGACCTCCATCACCAAAGCGACGCAAGTCGCCGGTGGGGCTGCCGCCCTCATGCACCATCGCAAGATCCAGGACCTACAGCACAAGCTGTCAAGGAGCCTGGTCCCCCCCTCTCTGCCCTCCCGCGACCCAGGTTTCCGATTCCAACCTCTGGCTTTCGACTCCCTCGGTGCCCCTTCTCCGGATACCGCATTATTTATCGAAGAGTTTGTGCCACGTGTAGCCACGAAATGCCACACCTCGGATGCTACGATTCGCACACGCATCTACCAGCGTATCAGTTGCACTTTGTGGTCGTCGGTTGCTATGGCCATCATATCGCGGGCCCCACTGCACGTGACCGATGTGGTCCATCCAGTTAGCTCGTAACTGAATAGTTGGTCAGTCGGTGTACACTCAAGATAAGTAAAAAGAGTAAAAGATTCTTCTTCAACAGTTTATGCGGAACTGAATACTTTACAGTACTTCTGAAACAGCTCACAGAATCCTGACAGTGACTGTAAAACTAGACCCCATCGGAGGGGGGTCCAATAGCTTTTTGTGTTGGAGTATGATGGGCCACAGTGCTGTACGTATTCCACAATATACTGTACAGTACTGTACTGCACTGCGGAGTACCAGGCCGCAGAAGTACGAGCCGCTTGAAGACCAAGCGGCACATGCTGCTTGCGGCCGTCATACGCCGCAGTCTCCGTGGTGAGCAAGACTGGCATCACAGCAGCGGCGAACGTGCTGCGCTTCGGGAACGCATCCGGCGTGCCCACACGGGCTCCCAATGGGGCGCCCTGTGGGCGGAAGCGCGCTCTCGGTCCGAGTGGGTCGAGCGCCATCGCCCTATTCCCGGCGCCGGCTATAGCGCGACACGCCGCTCACGCCGCGCTGAGGCCCTCTGTACCGACGCCCGATATGGTAAGGCCACGCGGTCCCTCCATAATTCACCGCTCGCAGATGTCAACGACCCTGCCACGATCCAGAAGCTCCGCGAATTGCATCCCGTGCCCGCCCATCCCGTCACCCCCATCCCCGCTGAACGCCTGCCTCAAACCCAGCCCTCACGGAGGCGGCCGTCGAACGGGCTGTGCGAGGCATATCGCGTGACACTACGGCTGACCCGGACCGCATGCCGTCTAGATGGTGTCATCTCCTCGTCCGGATTTTCGTCAGCCCTGAAGCCGGCGTCACCGGCCTTAGTGTCCTCACGAAGCTGGTGACACGGATAGCGAATGCCGACATCCCCGACTCGGTGCTCCCCATCCTCTGTGCTGCGACGCTGCTCCCGCTCCAACCTAAGACGGACGAGATCCGTCCAATTGCCGTGGGCTCGGTCCTGCGCCGGATCGTCACTAAGTCGCTGCTGCCTGCCGCCATCGACGACTCTCGGGAATTCCTCGCTCCCTTCCAAACGGCAAACGGCATCAAAGCCGGCATGGACGCCGTCGTACACGACACCCGTACGATGTTGTGCCGTTTTGCCGCTGCCCCCAATGTAGCCACCGTGCTCATCGACGCCCACAACGCGTTTAACCGCGTTTATCGCCAGTCGATGCTCAACCACCTACCGTCCTGCGCTCCTTCCCTCGCCCGATTCGCCAACATGACCTACGGCCGCTCACAGCCGCCGTTACTCATCCCGAATCACGAGGGCACTACCATAACGAGTGCTAACGGTACCAGCAGGGCGACCCTGCTAGTATGCTGTTGTTTCCCTCACGATCCAGCCACTCATTTCGTCGGTCGCTGAGGACAGCGGCATCGCTCGGAACCAATGGTACGGGGATGGCGGGACGCTTATGAGGACCCTCGATGGCCTCCGGCGAGCGCTCCGCCTCCTCGTACGAGAAGGCCCAGAGTATGGGTTCTTTGGGTTCTTAGTGAACCCGCGAAAAACAAGGATCTACTGGCCCCACACGCCCCCAAATGACCGTGCCGCCTTCCTCGCCGAGTTCCCATTCGCCGAGTGCCCTCAGGACGGTTTCGACCTCCTCGGTAACGTCCGATTGGCAACCGGACGTTTACGGATCAATTTTTACGGACTACGATTGCGGGGTGTCGACACCGGTTTCGATGAGTGCACTTTGACACAGTGCGGGTTCTGAGGGCTTTAGAGTGCTAGAAGACATCAATGAATAGTCTATCAGTCGTTTACTGATGATTTTCTAGCCAAGCATTAATGAACCTGCAAGTCTGTTCCCACCTCCACCCCGCCGAATAGCGTCGACTTTATTCTGCACTCAGCTGCTGCGGCGACTTGTTGCCGGGGGTCTCTGCAGCCCCTTTTTTTTAACAATGGCTAGAAGAATTTTTCTTTTCTAGTCGTCCACCTTGACGCCCCGCCCAGACTTAATTTGAGGCACGGTCAAGTGCTGAAGAGCCTCCTTATTTTCGAGATACCAGTGGATTCCATCGTCGTATATTATTCCCATTTCACCAGTAGTACACGGGTGCGTGGTGATTCCATTGCTATTTATATTGAAGTTGTGGAGTTTCATAGCCACTCAAATAACCATAGAGCTTTTCAAAACAGAGTATCCCAGGGGCTTCTGTAAAATTGCCCATTTCTTAACCAGGATTCCAAAAGCTTGTTCAACTTGAACTCGCAGAGACGACAAAAAATAGTTTAGGGCATCCTGCCACTCATCAGCTTCGGATGCTGGGAAAGGCGTAATTAGATAGCGATTTGCCGAGTAGGCCTCGTCTCCAACTATCCAAAACGGAATTGGAAGCTTTCCGGATTCAAAGTACTCACCATGCCTGAAATCGAGAAGGCGAGAGAATCGTGAGTAGACCCGATGCAACGGGCAGAAAAAGAAGAAAACGGTAGTCGGAATCAACAACAGCTTGAACAGGTAGGGCAAAAAACCATTACGGTTATAATAAGAGCTTGGTTGCGGATCTTTGTGAGGCTTCTGAATTCGCAAAGCGATGCCATCTAAAGATACCACACCCATCTAGTGGGCTTATTGTTTTTCTTGAGGTTTTGAAACACGTTGCACATCCCATTAGCCCCTGCTTGTCTTAGGTAGGCTTGCAAGGGACAAATGTTTATTCTTGTCCAGCGCAGTTATTGTTTTCTCAAAAATACGGTGTGCAGTTTTCTCTTTCATCCCATAGCACGCCGCAATATCCCACTCCGAGCCCGCCGCTAGTTTACGAAGTTGAATGGCCAGCTTGACCTCGGCAGATATGGTCTTCACATAAGGACCCATTCTTTGACAGGGTTTTTTATTTAGTTGGTTTTTCACAATCGAGAGTAGTTTTGCCATAGTTTCTCGCTTCATCCGAAACATAGTCGAAAATTCTTTGTCAGTAAGGTTACAGTCACTGCTTGCAGCGATCGGTAAGGTAGGAGAGGATTTCTTCTAGCGAATCCCTTTTTTCAGCTTTGAGCTGCATTCTTCTCATGGACAGTATTTGGTAGCTCAGAATTGCAACCTTCATTGCCGGTGGATCCATTGCCAGGGGAAATCCAAATGAAAAACGTCAGTAAGGCAGGCTGACTCCAATGTTTTTTGGCAGAGTAACCATACGGGGTCGCCTGTTTGTGAACACCAACGCCCATTAAACACATTTGATCGCTTTGCAGCGACACGATCGTGGTATTCAGGTGCCCGTGGGGTCTGCAGCCGCCATGGTGCCGTGGCTGCACCTGAGACAAACTATAATCCAGAGCCCTATGATTCTCCTGCAAGGGGTGACACAGCGCGTACTGATGGCCACGTCGATGTAATGTACCATACTGTACTGTACTACAGTACTTTACTGTACAGTATACAGAGGGGGAAATGGTGACCTTTTATGACCAAAATGCATTGCGAGGGGACCGTACGGCCCCGGCTGGACCTATTGGGGTTCAACGCGCAGAATTTGCGCTGGTTGATCATGACGGCAGTATACCGCTGCACGAACGCAGACACCATTGCACGAGGCGCGTGAAACTCCGTGAAGGTAGGCTTTCTCCGCCTAGCGGCGGTGCAGTTTGCAATGGAGCTGGAGGCCGGAGATGTCGATCTGGCCATAAACGTCGATTGCCAAGGGGCGCAGTACGATGCCCTCGGACGGCAAGGAGGGCCTTAGTAGTTGTGCTTCTTCAGGGTGGCTCGTTCGAGCGAGGTTGTTCCGCCATCGGCGAGGTCTCGGTAGGGGCGAGAGTGCGGGCTGAAGATGGTGACGTCGATGACGAGGTCAAGTTTCCGTTGTTCGGACGGGCTCTTGTGGAGGTCGGCCGCCAGGGCCCGTTCTCGTGAGACAGACAGGGGAATGGCAGGGTTGGTGAGGTGGCGGTAGAGAGTGTCTCGTAAACGGTAGTGCCGCCTCTACGCACCTACTGCGCCCTTACAGACGGAGGCGGGGTGACCGGGTGCGTCGAGTACCGGGAAGTGCTGGGCGGATGTTGTGGAGCACATCGGGCAGAGACGAGAGCAGTCGAATATGGGGTTGCCGAGGCGAACGTCAACCATAGTGCGCCGGACCTCGGCTTCGATGTAGAGATCGTTGCCGGATAGCGGTAGGGTGTAGAATGGAGCGGATGCGGCGGTTGAGGCAGCGGCCGCTAAGCGGGCGCGGTGGTGGGTGGAGGATGCGGGTGTCAGATGTTGTAGCCGATGTAGGGTGTCGGTGTGGAGGTATGCCGTGATTTCGTCTTGGAGGTGCCGGGGGTTGGGGGAGTCGAGTCGGGACGTTCGAGAGATCAAGCTCTCAAGTTGGAGGTTGAGGGGGAGGTCGAGGGCGATTGCAAGGGGGTCATGGGATGGAGCGAGGAGGCGGGCGGGGCGGAGAGGGGTGGGGCCGAGAACCTGTTGCACAGGTGCGGAGTTGCCGAGAAGGGATGCCGTGTAGGCAATGATGTGAACGCCTTGGGTCTGGCTAAGGCCGAGGCCACCCAGGCGGAAGGGAGTGTGGCTTGGGCCCAGCCTGTGTCGGTTTGGCGGCAGTGTATCTTTTCGAATACCTTTCGCAATCCCTTGTGAAACGACTTGGCAAGAGCACCGGTTAAGTGCGGCGGGGTACTGACAGAGGGGGGGGATTGGGAGATTGTGATGTGACGCTTTTATTTTGTGGTCAGGGAGCATGCAGTACAGCTCCCCCGCAGCAAGCGTAGGACTGCGGCGGGGACGAGGTGGATCTTCAGGAAGGCAGAGTGAATCGGTCGCGTGCATGAGAGGCGGGAAGAGGCGGGCGGATGGGCAGGATGGCGAGACTTGGCATGCAGGTAGACGGGACGCGGTCAAAGATGTCTAACGGCCGGAGCGGGCTGTGAGAGCATCGTGGACCGACGGAAGAGGGAGGCGAGGCGATAGGCGGTGATACCGGACTGCATGAGGTTACGATGATTGGTCCGAAACCTGGGCCGGAGCCGGGCCGGGGCCGAGTCGGCCGCGGGGTCAGAGGGGTCGTCGACCTGCATGACCTCCATAACCGCCGGGGCGGACGGGTGTCCAGTAGGAGGGGTGCGGGGGCGGGCGTTGGGGCAGGTCGGGATGTGGGGCGGGTTGTCCGCGCGGTGTTCCGGAGCGGCGGTGGAGGGGAGTGTGGACACACGAGGGTGTCGGTGCAGTCAACGAGTGCGGCGTTGGTCTCGGCGACGGCGGCCGCAGAGCAACGACGCTTTGCGATGCGGGTTGCGGGGCGGCGGAGGCGGAGGCAGAGGGGTGCGGCGGGGTCGCCGTAGATGGGGACGCTTCAGCGTCAGGGGCGTCCTTGGAGGCGGTGGCCGTCTTGGTGCCCGTGGGGCGTTTGGGGGCAGAGCGGCGGGAGCGGGGGTTGGAGCGGGAGCGGGCGCGTGCGGGGGCCGAGGAGAGGTCATCAGTAGGGGCGGAGGCGGCGGGGGAGACGGAGGCAGGGACGGCGGAGACGGGGGCGGGTTTGGGGGGGGCGAAAAGGGGGCATCCGTGGTATAATTTGTCGAGGAACGTGTCCACGAATGAGAGAACGTTTGGGTGTTTTACTGTTGGAAGATATTTCCGACCTATCCCATGATTTTCCATGAATGCGTTGCCGCGAAGCAAGGTGGTAGCGGCGGTCTCAACGAGTCAGGGGACAGCTCCGGGAGGGATTTACGGTGGTCATAGTGATGAACGAGGGCGTGGTCTTGACCCGGTCGACCTCACGGGCGGCGGCGATGCAGGTGCCGACCTGCCATTCGACCGTGGGAAGGTCGCCTAATATGGTGGATAGTGGGTGGGAGCAGAGTCGGGCGCAGGGGTAGAGGCGCGGGATGGAGTTGAAGATGGAGAGGTATGCGGGAGTGTCGGCGCCGTAGTGGACCACGATCGTCCAATCATCGGCAGTGAGGAGGGCGTGGATGGGGACGTCCGTAGCGGAGGCCTTGGCGGCGAGGTGCTGGCACTTCTGCGCCTCTTCGTATGCGGGAAAGGTGCCGTGGCCGACAGGTCCGCCCGAAAAGGCGAGTGCCACCATGAGGAGGGCGGCGACCGGGGCGAGGCGGTGAAGCCCGTTTAGGGGAACGGGTGCGGTGGGGACTGGGGCCACGATGTGGGGCGGGGAGGCGATTGCTGGCGGTAGGGGAGTTGCAGGAAGGAGAGATCTGCTCTGAAAAGCGGCAGTAGTCACGGACGGTGGCGGGGACGGTGGAGACGCGAGGGGAGATGTGCGCACGGACGACCTGTGCCCACGAGCGTGGGCGCGCCCGGGCCATGGTGGCGATCGCAATGGTGCCTGGTAGTTGTGCTTGTGGTGCTGGTGGTTCTGGTATGGTATACATCCTCAGGGCTCCAAATGGATCGCGTCCTTCTGTGGAGAGCATTTTCACAGAGAAACTGGACGGCTGCAAAAAGAGCTTGTCGCTGATCCATGGAATCGGAGACGGCGGAGTTCGGAATACTAGGAATCATCGATGAATACTCTATCGGTGGTTTACTAAATGATTTCCATCTAGGCATTAGTTCAGCTGCAAGTCTGTTCCCACCTCCACCCGCCGAATAGCGTCGACTTTTTGCAACGGCCTTCTTCAACCTCAGCCTCTACAAGACAGAAGCGTGGTCAGCTCTAGATCTGTCCCAATAAGTCCTTTTCAAGCGACTGTAGTTATCTTCTGCCAGCGCAATCAACTCACCATCTCCATCCTGTCGCGCTTCCATCAGTAGCTTATGAGATTTCCTAAGATCCTCAAGTAGTGTTGTGTCCTCGGCATGCTTCCTAATGCGGGGATCAGCTTCTTGCACGACGTATTTACTAAGCTGAGCTGAGACTTTCAGCCATGCATCATCAGCGGTCGTAGATTTTGCGCTTTCCCAGTGAACTACCGCGACCGGAGGATACAGTAGGTATGTCATCCATGCGCGCGTCAAGGTCATTGTGTCCCTCATCCAGTTCCTGTAGGATCTTCGGACATCGCAGATAGTTTTCGTAAAAACAGAAAGTAGATCTACATCCATTCTATCAGTTCCTCCGTCAATTACAAGAAAAAGCAAAAGCATACGCTGGGAAAGTGCGGTTAGTTCACTGTTAGGTCCTTTTTGCTCAAAAAGTCAGGAAAATTCTCTGGGTCGCCTTGCCCAGACGCCGTCCACTTTTTAAACACTTTTGTGGACTGTGTTACGGTATCTCTCCACTTTTCTTTCAAAAAAGAACCTGGTCTATGCACAGATGGACAAATAGATATGTCGATATCGTCCAAAACTACACTGAAGTTTTTTGCGGTTTGTAATCCGGGTCGTTGAATACTTCTCAACGATATCTACCCAGAACTGGTCCGGTGACACTCTTGTATCTATTTGATACCGATTCAATCCCATTTTAGACAATAAAAGTCCCTTGCGACAAAGTTCATTGTGCCTTAAGGCGACAAAAAGACGCCCATACTCAGACAAGGAGAAAAAACTCCACCATGCACCGTCGCCTTCCATGTGAAAAGGAACAACTTGAATAGTCTCTAAGTTTGTCCCAGGCTGCCTTTCCACCATTTTGACAGGAGTACTTCTAGTATTTCTTGTAGATTCCCCTGGCACAACCCACTCTCGCTCTGTTACTGTAGGGCATGCCTCAAGTGCCACTTGTGAAGCATGTTCCTTGCATTTTTGGTAGAAAATGGTTTGGGAGCTAGATCCCATAACTTCATATACTTCCCGCCCAGCTTTGATTTATTCAATTACTGATAATGCACATTGAGAAACCAATACATGCTTAGGAGGCTTTGGCCATATTTTCCAATCCTTCAAGATGCTTTTAAGAACCGTGACTGTCTTAGTCTTGAAGTAGTAGTAAATAAATGGCAGATGCTTTGCGATAATCTCACTCTCTCGCCTCTCTGTGTCAATAATGCTACCCTCGTTGGGTTCTTCGCTTTGGATCCCTTGGTTCGGAGAGCTCATCGCAAAGGCAGTGAGGAAAAGACAGCTGTAAAAATAGAAATAGGTCAGCAATGAATTGGTCGGGCTCGTTGTGTTTCAGTGAAGGTTTGTCTTTGTTCAGGTAGGATGTATTGGTGGTAAGAAAGATCTGTTGATGTACGGGGAGTGGTGAAAAATAGAGAACAGAGATGATGACGGATGAGGGACCGCAATTGAGCCGGAGGAAAGCAACAAAGGACGGAATGACTCGTCGTCATCACATCCTCCGCAAAGTTCTTGCACGTTACTGCAAGGAAGTTGGGATCGTCGCCCTCGTCGAGCATCCGCTCCTCTACCAGGTTCCCAATTCATCTGGGCATTCGGAGTCCACCGCGCTACGAATGGACATTTACGTACCCGCCGCATAAGGGCTTCACAGTACCGATATCGCCGTCGACGTTACTGTTGACCGTGCTCGGTCGTGGGCTGCCGCGGACGAGAACAACCTATCGGACTTCGATAGCATGAGTTCAGTTGTGATCGCAGACTGGAGCCTTTTCGCCGGGACCGGCGATGAACAACGCGCTCGAAAAGAGCCGTAGCTGTAAGCGACGAAGACAGCTGCGGGTGGCGGAGGATAAGAGCGAGATGGGGACCGAGGGATCTCTTCCAAGTGGCGGTCCTGGGAAAGAGTGAGCAGGTCGGAGATAAGTCCAAAAGAATCAATTACAGATGCTGCGTAAGCAGCCTCGGTAATGTCTGAAGTTTGCAGGAGACCTAGACCGCCCATGGAGAAGGGGAGAGAGGCTTGGAGCCAGGCTCGCTCTGGACAGGGCAGCTGCAATTGGTGGAACGCTTCCCTCTGCTTCTGATCGAAGCTAGCGGAGAGTACCGCAGATTGAGTGGAGGGAAGCGTACGTAGCAAGTGCATGACCTTGGAGGCGTTCGCGCAGAAGCGGTGTAAGTGGAAAGCCAATTGAGCATCATCCAAGTCTCGAAGGGATTGGAAGATGCGGTCAACTGCGTTTTGGCGGCCTGCGAAAAATTGGGAAACAAAAGGTCCGAGCCAATCGGGGATCCCAGCACGATGAAACCAGGGGGGTTGAAAAGGGGCAAGGAAGTGCCAAAGGGGAGTGGGAAGGGGAGAAGCCGTAAACTTGGGTCTTGGCAAGGTTGAGCTGGAACCCTAGTGGACCTCCTTCAAGCTGGATGAAACGGATGGCAGCGCGGCTTGGGACCGAGGAAGAACAATGTTACCGTCATCTGCGTACCAAGCGTTCAGGGCAGGTGAGAACTCCTGTAACGATAGCAAGAGAGGATGGAGAGCTAGGGCAAAGAGCAAGGGACCGAGGGGATCACCTTGCTGAGTGCCCTCTGAACTACGGACATAGTAGGGTCCGAAAGCAAGCTCTGTAGGAGCATCGTAACAAGAGTGTACCCACCGTGCGAGGCCTGGGGCATGTGTCTGTACGGCTTCCAGAATGCGCTGGCGGGAGATGCAATTGAAAGCGTTGCGAGCATCGATCTGACCAAGACGTGATCGGGAACTCGGATCTCTGGGAAGAGGGGCTAATTGATTTTTGACGGATCAACCAAGACAGCCTGTACCGGCGACAGAACAGTAAAAACGACCGTCGTCATATCAAACACGCTAGGAAATAAAGAGGTATCGTACTACTCTCTGTCAGGTTATGGGCAAACAGCGCTAACCCTGCAGTGACACCCACCGATATTCGACACACCTCGCGTTACTCCAACAACACTGATAGGGGTAAATCGTCGGAGAAGAGATACTCAGACCCAATACCCCAAGAAGGAGGTGTTGCAAGCGACAAAAGTGCTACCGTGGTATAGTTGAACGAACAAAAAGGAGTGTATATGGAAGAGAGTTGAGAGGTCTACCCTAGGGTAGGGTCTACCACTGATGCTCTGTGAGCAGCGTAGGAAAAAGGTTTCTTGGGTCTGAAGTTGACTCTCAACTCCCTACTACTCAGGACTTGGCTTGAAGTGTCTGCCAACTTGCTTGACCTCTCCATGAGGAAGCAGTTTACTCAGCTTATATAGACTTTTGGCTACCCCTAAAGTCCGAACAAAACTACAGAAGGTACCAGGAAATGCATAAAAACAATTTTGTGGACGATATACTCAAACAAAAGATACTTAAGAAACTAACAATCAATGAGGTCCTCTTATTTCCCATTCTCTAAATCAGATCCAAACAACTCCTCTAAAATATCCATGCTGCCCAAGCAGTCCCCACAGATATCTGCGAACGGCTCATAACTATCTATTTCCTCCTGGGAGATATCTAAACTACTAAAGATATCCCCATCCGGTTCCATCGTCGGTACCACTTGTTCCATACATTCCACCATTTCAACACTTCCCATGCCTCCCTGTCCTTCATCCTCCTCGTCCTCATCCTCGTCCTCATCTTCATCCTCGTCCTCCTTAACCTCGTAGACCAATTCCGGGGCTGCCCACTCCTCGAAGGTCTCCCAGCTCCCCCCTTGACCTCCCACTCCTGCCCCTCAGGTACCTCCTCGGCCTCATCCTCGACGAAGAGCTTGCGGACGAACTCGATTATCTTCTTCTTAGTCTGGCGTCGCAGGTAGTCTTCTGCGTCCGTCGGGCCATATACAGCGAGCGCAAGGCCGTTTAAGGGGCGAGAGGGGCGGTTTTTGGTGATGGGGCGGAGGGGTGAAGGTTGTTCATTTTGGTTGTAAATGACTGTAGACGGAGGATAGAGGGTGTTTTGGGTGTGTGGGGGAGAGGGGTGATGAGTAAAATGATCGGGACGTTTGAAACTTGGAATAAAGGGGTTTAAATAGGCTCCCGGGGCAGGTTCTATCGATTAGGAATAGGTAAAATAAATCTGCAAGGGATTTTTAGTAGTGCATTTGCGCCCTTTTCTCAAAAAAGCGAATTTGGAGGAGGAGGTAAGCAAAAAGGGGAAAAGAACTTGATTCGGGATCGATTCAGAGGGGTAGATACAGTATAAAAATATCTAGATAAAATGGAAGTAAATTTGGAGAGGACCGCGGTAATGATAAGCAAGGCTCTCGGAGGACGAGGAAGGACCGGAACTATAAGCAATTTTGGACAAGGGAGGTAGTACAGTAAACTAAAAGTCTGTAGATGACGGCGACAAAAAATCCGTTCCTATCAGCACGCGCCTAACAAACACCACAACAAAGCATATCCCCACTGGATCCGTCCCCGCACTCCCAGATCCCACCCCCGCCAGGACATGCAAAGAGAGTGACCCTTCGAGCCGCACAAGACCCAATAGTAGAGCTCGCCGCCGAGACACTCATACTCATGAAACTCAACGTGTCTGACCACGACCCCCATATCACCAACCACCACCACCACCATGGGCCCCACGTTCACATTCCCGAAAATCTCCCCTCTGGAACAAGACAATGTCGACAAATGGCTACTCTCCGTTAGGGCAGCAGCAGTATCATCAAAGCCAGGGCCCACATCAACGGAAACCCACACCACAACAAGACCCGGCCCTCCTCGAGTAGTACCAAGACAGGAAGGAAATCCTTATCGGTGCATTGGTCGACTCCATACCTGGCGACATCGTCAGCCTGGTCCTCAAACCTGGAGACGACCACACACGAATCACATCATAACTCACACCATTCTCGTCCGGAACGGCGTCCGCCGCACTCCAGGAAATCATGAAACAGATACGAGCTCTCAAGTGTAACTACCAGACCCAAAAGCGCCGGTTTAAAACCTTTCAGCATCATATCTCTCTGGGATTCCCCAATCTTTGCCACACAGACTCCCAGTGCAGGGATCTTAAACATCCTAGAAACCAAGGCACTACAAAGTTGGGGCAAACTACAACGAACTCGTCCAAGAACTCAGCAAACTCAACCAGCAGTGGCACACAACCGAGAACGAAGACATGGAATCCAACCAGAGTAAGTATTTCGTCGACTCCGCCACAAGCCAAACGCTCCTCCAACACCGCACACCCGGTATGCAACCCCTCCCACTACCTATCCCCACCTCGTACGCCACTGACTCTCACTCACACTGTACGCACTCGGCCATACCCTCCATCCATCCAGGTGAATAAGTCACCAGCCCTTCAACTCCTAGCCGTACACAACCCTTCCCTTCTCCACAACCTCATTTCTGTGCAAGGCCTCACGCAACAATATGGACCCATCTTCTTCACCGAAGCCGCAGCGATCCTCACAAACACCAGACACGGAGCACCGAAAGTCCTCACCAAGGCGCCCTGGAACCCGCAAGACCAAGGTTACATCACCATGGGGCATCGAAGCCGACACCCCGCTGCACAAGCACATATAGAGACGGTCAAGGGCCTTTTCACCCGCAGACGCAAACCGCACACTATACCGACCGGAATGCCACCCAGCTATGGGCGGCCGCCCACGACAAGGAACTTGACACTTTAGACCGAGAGAGTACCTTCAAATGGATCTACAGTAACCGAGTCCCCGTCGTAGCGAAGGTCATACCTCTGAAATTTTTGAGCGCAAAGGTCTGATTGAGTTCGCGAAAAGTGTCCAGGTTCCACTTTGTCAAGGCCTCAGTGATGTTCTTCGTGCCTTTTACCCACTGCATAACAGTGATCTCTTCTGACTCAAATGAGTCTCTCAAACTTTCGACTGTTGAACGCAGCCTGTAATCGCGACCTTCGTGAAGATTGATCATGGTCGAGTAGAGTCCATGTGAGTCAACAGTCAAGATAAGCGGCAAGAACAATCAGCGGCATACATGTAATATAAGTAGTACGCAATGAGTCCAGACCGATCGGCTGACTCTGCTGCTGCAAGAATCTCCGACCCCTTTGACTAAAACGAGACTCGAGTCTGCTTAGAGCCGTGCCAGTCGAGAGCATGGAATATTTTGTAATTAGGAAAGAGGATTCCCGAGAAGTAGCCCGTTTTGCCGCATTAAGATTTCCCTTCGCTTTCGTCAGAGAAGGATAATTAAGCCGCTTTGTTGCTACCGAAGTCATGATTACGAGGCACTAGATACGTGAGAACCGGGGAGAGATGTCGAATTTCATGGAGAGGGCAATTGGCTTCACTTAAGTGGTGCACTCTCTTGCTGGGAAGTACTAGATCAAAGGCCACAGGGCTGAGAACTCCATGAAAGAGCCAATTGAGCTGTCCATCAAGTGCTTGGAAAAACTTAATTTCATCCGGTTAGCATTTAGCTTCTTGGTATTTCTGTAGTACACGGGTGATCCCGGATATTGATCCGTCATCGGAGATCTAGGCGTGTACCCGGTAATGCTGCTTTTTCGATTATTCTCGGCACCATTTACTTTTATCAGTTTATCTGGATTCTCTCTTCCAGCTATGAGCTACTGTCAACTTTGATTACAGTGTCATGGCTCCCCTTTCCTAAGCCCAGGCATGCATGCTATCGGAGGGACCACGTGGAGACCCTCCTGCACACTGGGCACTTTACCTATTTTTCCTTTACTTCTAGCTATCCCTTTACTTTACCGTCATTAGGGCACTTTTTCGGTTAGACTTTAGATGGCCAACTTTACTACTTAGTATACCCTACCCTAAGGATCCCCTTTAGTAAAGGCAACGGTTGCTCGGCCTAGATCCGGACCCCCGTCCCTTTGAACCTAATTGTCTTGTTTGGGCTAGTTCCTTCTCTGTTGACCCGGTCACCCCTTTAGCGCTCTGGGAACTCCCTACTCCAAGTCCGGATTACCGTTTTACAGTCGCGGTATTCCCTTGACTCGCGCTATCGCTCTACCACCCCCCCGGCTTGGGCCACCTAACCTACCACTACGCACGAGATCCGTGAAATGCACGCAGATATAGCGGATTCCCCAGAGTTAGCAATAGCTCGCCTTTTGTGTTCTCACTTACCTTTCGCCTCCCGGCATCTGTCTGGTGATTTCACTACGTTTTGGCCTCCCGACCTAGAATTCGCTATCCTATCTCGTGTTTCCACGACTCGTTTCGCCTTGTGGAATTAGTCTTCGGACACAACGTTTCTCGTTTCATAAGTTATTCTATTTTTCTTTTCCGCAGTGTGGCGATTTTTTCATTTGTTTTCTTTGTTGAGAGGTTTTATTGGTTGGTTCA
This sequence comes from Kappaphycus alvarezii, assembly GCA_002205965.3. Classification (NCBI taxonomy): domain Eukaryota; phylum Rhodophyta; class Florideophyceae; order Gigartinales; family Solieriaceae; genus Kappaphycus; species Kappaphycus alvarezii. Next base: position 265,998 of record NADL03000107.1, read on the forward strand.
TTTCACTAGGTCGCGAAGTTTTATTGGTTTTATTATCTACGGCTATCCAGTAATCTCGATGGTGCGAACAAGGTCAAGCTCTCGCGAATCTCAGACGGGAGTTCCCCGAGATAGTCCCGCCATAAGGGCTACCTTCGCTGGACCCAAGAACTCGAGCAATGTTGCTCATCCAGTCACGGGTTCCGCGACTACAGGTTTGGTGAGCCCAACCGTCCAAGACCAACCGGTCGTCGTTTCTGTATCCCATGTTACTGCGTCTACCGCATTGGCAATCGGGGCTGTTCCCTCGTCACCCGCCATTGAGCCGTTCACGTCTAGCGCCTCTGGTCTTCCTCCGCGTTTACCAAGTGTCACGGCCTGTCCCACTCTACCTCCCCAACCACCACTGACGTTGGCGCCGCATACCAGTTTGTGCACGACGCCACGTCCTTTTCCTTTCCCGTTTGATTCCGCTCCTGTGAGCACTATTTCAACCGCCAATAGGCGTTCTGGTTCGGAAAATACGGTTCGTGAGTTATCCGGTTCTCCGAGTCAACCCCCCGGCTTCACAGCCGATACTCTTTACGGTTATTCGTACGTTCAAGTTCCGACCTTACCGATTACTTCGTCGCCAGAACCCGGCACTTCGTTTCAAGGTGTCCCTGTGGACGCTGGCAACATCGCGACAAGCGCGGGAGTCTCGCGCACCGTCCCTATTCCTTTACCTACGTCTATTACTATTGATACCAGTCTATCTGATCCTATACTAACTACTATGTCGGGTGTTACCGTTCGTACTGCGTCAGTCGCGCGTGCTGCACCGCCTGTGGGACCTTCGCCAATACCGGCGTACAGTGATCGAGAACTTCTCGAAGCGTTGCAGCAACGCAAGAAGCGGGTTAAACTCGAGAACGGGCTCTTACGGTCGGAACTCACAGTGATTCGAGCGTTGTTCAATGATAAAACTCTATTTTTGAAGGAGTTGCCCCCGGTTATCCGGCAGAATCGAGAAGATTTAAATCAGCTAAAAGAGTGTATCCCGACAGTGCAGCTTACTACTCCCGGGACCTCCCGACACTAATGGAAACCAGCTACATTTATCTGAACTAACAACCGGCATAGAGCGCTTGGAACGGGCTCCCGGGTCGGCCCCCGCCCCTCTTCGAGATGAACTCATGCAGGAGATGGAAGCTTTTGATCGGGGCGACCCGAAAGAAGAATGTCGAAAATCGAAGTCTCACCGCCCTTCTTCCTCGCGCGTTCGACCAATCGTGACCGCGAACGCGCGAGGAGGAAGGTCAAGTCCCGACGTGATGCAGAAGGTTCGTCATCGGACGAGGAAGATTCGTCAGATGACCGGTCTGACGCAGGGTCCGACTTATCGCTGCCTGATGGCCTCCGCCAGAAAGGTCCGCGATATCCGGGGTTGAAGGAGCTCAAGCACATGGAGCCACAATTTAATGAACTTTTCTCGTACCGGTTCTACCGTTTCTCGAATCGAGCTCAGACTCTTACTGGTCTCGAGACCGGTAAAATCAAGAATCACGTCAAGCGCTTGGAATTAACGACGAGAGATCTCGCGTTTGATGGGTCCGACCCCGTACTGGTATTGGACTTTTTGAATCGGTTCACCGATGAGTGTGATACCTTGGAAATGTCCGAAGCGCGAGCGATAATCGCGATACAGTACTTCCTCAAGGGAGATGCGGCTAGGTTATTCCACAGTTCGAAAGCGACATCGCGATCAAAAGATGGAATTTCCAGCTGGCCGGAAGCTATCTAGTTTCTCTTGCGAACGTACGCGACACCCAGCGTACTTCGCGAGGCCGTCATTCATGCGAAAAAGCTACACCAGGGACCGAATGAATCGGAGACTGCATTCGGACTCGAGTTTCAAGGGCGTACAACCGCATCGATAACGTGATCCTGGTGTCGAACAAGATGACTATGTTTATTTATGGTCTAACCGAATTAACTCGTTCCGCTACAGCGCGATATCGCGAAGAACATCCAGGTACAGCCATGAAGTTTGAACGTCTTGTGCATTTTGCACAAGACGAGGGAAACTCCGCTCGCGCGAAAATCAGGAAGGCCGAGAGCCGATACGCCCGCAAGTGTTATCCTACCGAGCAAGACTTGCCAGAGAAGGCCAGGTGGCGCGATGTTTGCTGAAGTTGAGGAGGATTTCGTTCACGAAGATTCGCTACAGGAGTCGTGTGATGCTCAAGGGCTCGAGTTACATCTCGCGGACACGCAATCGTAGATCCCGACTTCGGGACTACCTTCGACAGATGTATACACGCAGTGAGACGAAGGAGAAGACTCCCTTTTACTCGAGGTTAACCCCGATAAGAAGAAAAACCGGCCAGAAAGAAGCGCCTGTGCCGTCACAACTCGGTCCTGCCGATAAGAAGTTAGGGGCTGATGACGTTGACTTATCACACCTCACCCCGACGTGCTGAAGAAAGTGCGAGCAATGCTCTTCCAACTATGAAGCTATGTGGTCAGACCATCTTGGTAAAATAAGGGTGACGGAACACCGGGATAGACTTGATCCCTGGGTCAGTCCCAGTGAGATCCCATCCCTACCGCGCCGGTCCGAAAGCCCTCTAGGTGGAAGAGAAAGAAGTCAAACGAATGCTTGACGCGAAGGTGATTGAGCCCGCTCAATCAGAGTACGCCATCTCAGTTTTGTTGTGGCCCAAACAGGAGGGGAGCAAGCGGTTCTGCATCAACTACCGCAAGCGCAGCCCCATTACAGTCAAGGAAAGCTACTCGCTGCCCCGTATGGACGAATGCCTAGATTCTCTGGGTGAGGCGACGGTATTTACCGCCTTAAATTGTAACTCTGGTTACTAGAAGATACCTGTCCGAGAATTGGATAAGACATAATTTTTCTATCATGAAGGCTATTACCGGTTCTACCGGATGCCATTCGGGCTGTGAAATGCGGCAGCTACGTTCCAGCACACAGTATACTTACTACTGGTGCGATACAAGTGGAAGACTTGTTTGTGTCTACTTTGATGATATCATGATCTTCTCCAAGTCCATCGAGGAACAACTCGATCATCTTGACGAAGTACTCAACGTACTTCGAGATTCAGGGTCTTCCCTAAAAATGAAGAAATGTAAGTTGTTCACATATACAGTGAACTACCTCGGCCACGTTCTCAGCCCTGGAAAACTCGAGGTCGCCTCGAAAAATATCGAGGCGGTGAAAGATTTCAAACCACCACAGACGCAAACTCAACTGAGGAGTTTCCTCGGTCTCTGTAATGTGTATCGGAGATTCGTCCCGAATTTCTCAAGATTGGCAGCGCCACTCAACAATTTGTTGAAGAAAGAAACTACATTTCAGCTCCCGGAGCTCGACTCCGACCAAATGGAAGCATTCGTTTCCCTAAAGCAGGCACTGATCGAGCCGCCTGTGTTGAGGTTACCTCAACCTAATCTATTTTACTCAGTCGACCCGATGAGTGCTATGAACAAGTAGGATTTGCCCTATTTCAAGAGTACTCGGATGGCCAACGTCACCCCAATGGCTACTGGAGCCCCTCGCGTCGTCAAGCCGAGACGAATTATTCCACAAGCGAGAAGAAATGCCTCGCTGTTGTATGGGCCGTACAACTGCTCCGCCCTTATCTTGAAGGTGAAGAGTTCCAAATCTTCACAGATCACCAGGCATTACGCTGGTTGCTGACATTCACCAACACCACTGGTCGGTTGGTCCGTTGGAGGTTACGCCTCCTCGAATTCGACTTCACCCTTGGGTATCGAAAAGGGTTGAAGAACCAAATGGCAGATGCTATGTCTTAGTTATACAGAGAAGGCGAAACTTAGCTGACTGTGCCACATTGGGTGTCACCGTTACTACTTAGGCTTGCAAACCCTTGGAACCCTACCAGTAAAACAGAAAACGAGCAAGATAAGAAGAACTCCCTTACCTGCACCACCGAGACCGGAGTAGTCCAGTGTAGTTTTGTCTAGTTTTTGCCTAGTTGAGTGCTCGGCGAGCTTAGCGCTGCACGGAATCACTACAGCTAGACCCTCTAGCGTTCATCCGGAGTAGGCGGGGCTACTCGTGTCCTTAGTAGACACAGTGACCGGAGTTGTCACACTTCACTTACCCGTTCGGGCGCTTCCCGGAGTAGGATCGCCTACCCTACTAACCGTCTCCCTCCTCCATTTCCTTTTTCTATTTCCACCTTCTCCTTCTACAATCTCCACTTCAAGAACCACCTGGAGGATCCTACGGCGTTTTTCTAGTCCTTCTAGAGCGCGAACTACGTCGCTCTGTCCTGCTAATTACGTAGCTGTCTAGCTCCGCTAGACTGGTCTCCCGAAGAAGATTCGCTTCCAAAACTCCCCACCCGGTGCATGGACCAACGATTTTTTTCTACTACAGCCTTCTCAACATAGTGCGTTGAGGTCCGCACCGCGGGTGCAGGGTTTTTTTCAAGGCTTGCGCAGACTCGGGGAGGGGGACGGAACCGTGACCTTCTTGGTCTTTTTCTCTCGCGTTAGTCCTGCAACTCCGTGGCCTGATGGTCTTGACAGTAATCCGCTATGAGCGTCTTACAATAGGGGTCCAGATTTTCGATGAGCATTGTCATCTATTCCTCCATGGTGTGAACGTTGCCACACGATTTGAGGCATCCGTCAGACGGATGTAATATTCCATCTCGTCCTCCCCTGGGCGCTGATAGATGTCCCTCAGAGCCAAAAACACGGCTTGACGTATGTTCTCACCTATTGCGAAACTGCGCAGTAACCACTGGACCGCCTAAGGCCAGTGAGTGATCTTGCCATGGTGTGACCCGCGGTTTGCGACACCGCAGTAAACTGTCTCAGGGTCACAACGTCCAGAAGCTCAGGAAGGATCCTGATAGCTTTAACCTCGTTCATGTCCTGAGTTTCGAACTCCTGGACGATCTTCGCGAGGAAATGCAGGAAAAGAATACCGTCCTGGTCGGTAAAGTTTATCTTCTTCTTAATCTGAAGCGCAACATCTTTTCAGATGCCGCGCACAGCTCGGCGACGATTCGAGGACAGCACCGTCGTATGGTTCCGGAGCCGGTACGTCCGGTATATAGCAGATGCTTGAAGAGGTTATTCGTTGGCCTGAGCTTCTTGGGGCCGCTCCAGCGCGGGCCGCGACGAGTAGCGACGTTCTCAGGTTGGGTATCTACGTCACAGTCCGTCGCCGACGAGGTCACCCCGACCTCGTTCCTGCGGGACCTTGACTTGGCCGGACGGTGGTGCCTTGAATGGTCCCTTCTTCGTGAGCTCCGGCGCCCTTCGTCTGAGGAACTAGAGGAGCTCAAGCGACCTCTTGAACCTTCGGAGTCGACCCCGAAACGGAGATGTCAGACTTAGGCGGTACACGGCGGTCCTAACGGTCCTTCCCGTTTCGGAGCGAATCACATCCCTTGCCATCGCCACGGGTAACCCAGTACCGGACCGGTGCTCTCCTTTTTCGTCGTCTTCGGGACTCCGGCTTCCCTCTCAGATCCTTGCTCGCGCGAGTTCTCGGTCACGATCCGTATTCTACCCTTGCTCCAAGATCTGGAGCCGGGTTCCGACAGGACCGAAACGAACATCCAGATCGTCGCGGATCTGTTTCAGGCCCTCACGGGTTTGGTTGATATCCTTCCTCGATTCGCGAACGGAGTCCCCCAACGGGGTGGGACTTATAGTTTCGTCCGCTAATGGTAGATTCCCTTCAATCTTCCCCACTTGAGCTTGCATAGCTCGAGAACTAGGCCAAAGTGTTCGTTCTGCAGTTCTAGCTCCTTAAGGATCAGGGCTATATCCTCCTTCAGTGCGAGGCGTCACTCTTTCTCATTCACCTGAATGAGCCCCTTGAGTGTGCTTCGTAGCCTCCCTTCGAGGGCTTCTTCATCCCGCACAGTGATCAGCTACTTAACCTTCCTTTCAATGCGCTCTGGGTTGTAACGCGCCTGGCTGTGCGTCCGAAGTCCACGTGGATCGTGAACGCGCTCGACGCAGTTTCGATCTGGCTTTGCTTGGGTGCAATCCCTCTTGATCCGGTCGCTGCGAGCTAATAGCAGCTCTACTTTACATAACCTCTTTTTGTGCGCGATTCGGACTTAATTGCTCACTTGGCCAACTCAAATCTAGATTTCTAGATCAGGAGACCAGAAAATGTGGTGCAATGTCTAACCACTAACAAAACTAACAACCAGCGGTGGCCAACCTGATCTGCAAACACTGAGGGTGTCCGAATCCTTCCTCTGACAGTAGCTTGAGCCCCAGCGAACGCTACGGCGGTGGTAGAGACTTGTACGGCCAAGTCATTACTGGATGCCACTCGGTGTGGGGCGTAAATCCCACCTGTCCAGCAAAGACCTACCTTCGTAGGATGTATTGCGTACGGCCTTTCTCAGGGTCGCCAACTGGTCTTTTCGGCACGTATCACGCCTTACGCCGACTCCTTGAGGGACTTACAGTTGTCCCGTACATAGCTTGTAACAGCAGTGAAACCTTATCGCACCACATGAACCCAACAGGGATCGCCGACACGACACTGCCTACGGTGTACCGCTCGCTCAAAAAACACTCAGCGGGTAATTATACGCACGCACCGTGGGCAAAAACCGTCACCGGAGGCGGTCGCAACCTGCCGCGATGGAACCAACGCTAGTCGCCAACAGAAGCGATGAGGGGGGGGGAAAAAGGGGTACCAACGACTTCCGCGCTCCGCGATGAGCGCTTATAGAATGGAAGACTCGATCCATAGAGTCGCAACTATAAGGATCGGGAGATCGTGTAGGTCCAAGGTGACTTTACACTCAAGGGGGGGTAACGTGGGGTATTTGAACTTATATTTACAGAGCCCCCCCCTTGCCCGCCGCCGGATCGGGTGAGCCGGTTGCGGAGATCCAATACGGATCCAGATCTAATGTATCATAAGCTACTCCAAATAGGTACAGCAGCCGCCATGGGCCGCGCGCGCATACCATGCGCTGTAGGATTTCCACCGATGGGTATCACCTTGCACTTGCACCCGTAATGGCGTGGCTCGGGGCTAGGGCGCAAGCAATGCATTACACCTCATCCTTTTGAAATGATACGCTCCACTCCACTTGAGCACCTGGCATCTTCTAGATTCTTCAATAGGCAGAGAGATGTCGTAGATCGAGCTGAAACATGTTGCCTTGAGGCCTTTATAGGAAGGCGACGCATGTGTTGTTTTTTTCATTTTCGATAGCCTTTGTGACCTTTTCTTGACGCTTCAGAACGCCTGGAGCTTTGATTAGCTCCCTTGTACATTGTGAGATCTCCCTAGTTTCTTGTCGATTGCAAAACGTTTTGCCCATGAAGGGAATCAATAATGCTCTTTTCCCTTCTTGTCAATTAGGAGCCTCTCGGCATGGTGTGCGCGTGCGGCTGTGTGGCCTGTGGCTTGGAAATGGGAGGGGTAGCAACCACCAGGCAGGGTTGTATCTGTATGTATCCACAATTGGCGACAAACTTCTCCAAAACCGAGTGGGTTTTTACTTTTTACAGGTACTCAGGTAGCCTTTTATAAAAAAATTAAAGAAGGTAATTGACCAAAATGACTTTAAGTCGCACGTCCTCTGTGTCTCAATATAGTTATTACAGTACAAAGCGAAAGAACATATCCTCTCCTGGGTTGCATCATTATCCTGGGTTGCATTTTAATTATCAGGATACTGTACTGAATCATCGAGAGTCAACGTGCATCACTCTCCTAAATGAGGCTACAGTATCCCATTGCATTTACCTATGTTTCACGCAGTATATAAAGGAGATTTGAGTCCTCTGTGGGACTCGAGCCAACAACAACTTACCCTTCCCAAAACTTCTACATGGTAGCATCGCGCTGAGTCAGCCTTCCCCCCAACCTCCATCACTCATCAACCACCACCTTTCCCTGCCTTCCCCTACCACTAACCTCACCACACAAGTCTACCACATTCTATTTTACAGTCGACAGACTTTAAACAAGAGTCCATGGACTATAAACTACAGTCGACATACTCTAAATAAGAGTCTCTTGGACTTTAAACTTCCCTGTCCGGAACGACTATAAAAACTAGTGCCAAAGCGGGCACGTGAAATATACGTGGTTTGCTCGAGGGCTGGAGTGCCGAGCAAAGGAACAAAGTCGACAGACTAAAAAAGTCCTAAGCAACGGAGGCAACTTGAAGTAATTTGACCTCGTTGACGTGCTGCCCCACCGGTCGAGCTTGCTCGGCGGATAACGGTGTTGATGATAGATCTGGTGGAAAGCGAACGGGCGATCTGACACGGTGTTGTACGGAATACTAGCTTAGAAGCACTGAGCAACTTCTCGTAAGAGGCCAGACCGACTTTAAAAGAAGAAAAGTCTTGGACTTGTAATCTTCGGGGAAGCTCTCGTAGAGATCATTTGCACCTGTCTCTATTTTGCGTGGAGATAGGTAGTGGTGGCTGAAATTCGCATCACACCTGGAGTGTCTAACCAGGGGCCGAGAGTCCGCACTCTAAGCGATCCTTCACATTAGTGTCGGTGCGCTACGCTCCACCTGAGTTCGCGCAGGGAAGAGTCAGTCAACTCAAGAAAACGCGACTCACCCGGAGAGTCTCACCGGGGGCCTGGGTTCCGACACCCCTAGTTAAGACAAAAAAGAAAAAAAAAAAAAGAAAAAAAAAAGAAAAACAAACAAAAAAAAAAAAAAAGAAAAGAAAGAAAAAAAAAGAAAGAAAGAAAGAAATTAGTAGATAAAGACTTGTACACAGCCGTGAAAGCCTAGCATGTGCCGTAGCCTAACAACTGCCGTACGCACAGACAACCAGCTCCCGTTTCGTAAAACATTTGGTGGCAATGGATCCCTCTAAAGATTCTCGAAACCTTTTTCGAATCGAGCCTTTGAAAAGCCCTCCGACTACATCATGTGGGCGAGGCGAATCAGGGCCATTCTGAGAGCAGACGATCATGCGATGATTGGAATGCTCGGGAACCATCATCAAATCTCAAGCAGCCAGAAATGAATGGTAAAGCGCTCCGCAAAAGCGAAAAGTGTCATCACTCTGGCCTTGGAGCCTCCGCCATGGCTCAGGTCAGAATTGTCACAGAAATGACTCAAAACCGCTTTGGATCTTTGGAATGAGCTGAAGCGCATCTACACAGCTCTAACGAACAAGCCATCCAAAATATCCGAAACAGGTTGGACACCTTGTATTCGACGAAAATATGGATTGGCACAGACATGTTTCCCAGTTCAATGGTATCTGTGGAGAACTTGCAATATATGACGGAATTACCAGAGCGGAAAAGACGTCAAATCATTAGATCTCTTCCTCCGTCTTTTGCAGCCCTCTCCATGGTTTCCACGATCACTAACGCTTCATTCCAGGACGTCGTGAATGCTGTTCAAGCGGAACTTGCTCGAAGGATGAACCCGAACAACCCTCATAACGCTCTCGAAGGCAAGAATTCATCCAAGCCAATATGGTCTATGGCACACGAGGATACGTTAGAGGACGTGGGAGGAGTTCCTCATACGCCAGAGGCGGAAATTTTCGTGGAAGAGGTCGCGGTGGACGCCGCTGGGCAAATCAGACCACCAGGGAACTGCCATTACTGCGGCAAACCCGGCCATTTCATTAACATCTGTCGGAAACGCCTCGAGGATGAGCGAAATGGGCGCATTCGGAAACCCCGCCGTGGACTTGGAGGACAGCGTCACTATTCACAAGCTGACCGGGGATGGAACCCACAAATAACCAAGAACACTGGGGATCCCTAACACCTCCGAATCGTCCTCCTATGCCTTCAGCAAACACCGCCGTGGCCCTCACGAATACAGATAACGTCGCTTATCCACAGAATCTGACCGAATTCCAACAACGGTCAAGCTTCGATGGGAGCCTTGCTACCGCGCAAATATGGCAAAAGGCAAGTTCGAAGTCAGGTGGCAAAAATGGGAGGACAGAAAAACGATACCGCTCTCATGGACTCTGTGCAACACACCATTTCTTCCATAGTCGTTCCTCATTTAAGTCCTACAGCCCAATTGCCAAAGAAACTGTACAGGCGGCAGCTGGAACTTCACACCTCCTCGGTAAGGGCCTAGTGTAGTTACCATTGAATGGCGGGACAATACGTAGAAGCCTATCATGCACCTCATTTTGAAAAAACATCCTGGCTGTTAACTTGCTCACGAAACACTTCAATTTGATATCTCAGAGTCCTGTTCCAACGCAGTGGATGCTTTACTTTTAAATACGGCTCCTTGGGCATCGAAGACATTGTCTGTGTTATCGAATGTGTTGACGGACTCTACCCGCTAGAGTTAAGCAATTACCCGAAGCAAGATAACAAAGCCACAAAGGAATTTCCCGAAAGTGAGGTCATGAAATGGCACCAGAAAAATGGACACATCGCGACGGATCGGTACCTGCAGCTATCTCGCCAGCGCTCCGATGTACCGTTTTTCGATCTTTCACAGCACGACAACATCGAATGTGTTCCACGTATGACCGGAAAAGCAAGAAAGGCCCCCATCAGACCAGCGACGAGCAGGGCACTGTAGCCACTCAGCGAGTTTCAAATGGATGTATCTGGTCCGTTCACTAGCTACACGGGAGGTAAAAAGTACGCCGTTCACTTCTTGGAACCGTACACTGCAAAATCCGACGTTGTGATGATCAAAAGCAGATCTGGGCTCCCTGCAATAGTCCGTAATTACAAAGCTATGGACGAAATCACTTTTCGACCTCGAACTAAAAAATTGCGGAGAATTCGCTTTGATCGAGCGGGTGAACACATGAGCAAAGGGATGATAACTTTCCTCAATTCATCAGGAATTGAAGTAAGCCCTCTCCTCCACGAGCACCTGAGAGCAATGGCGCTGCTGAACGTCTCGTCCAAGAGCATTGGACAAGGGCTAGAGTCTTACTATACGACAGTGATCTCCCACATAACCTATGGGGCGAGGCTTTAAAGCATGCAAACTGGCTACGTAATAGGCTTCCGGCTTCTAGGGTCAACGGCAATATTCCGATCCAACTTTGGGATCCTAGTATAGAGATAGATTTTCCATCACTGCTGATTTTCGGTCAACCAGGGTACGCGTTCATTTATCGTCCTCACGCGGAGCAGCCAAAAAGCTAAAACCTCGTTCCGAACCCGGACACTTCGTCGGGATGGAATCAGACACGAGGCTGATTAGGGTATATTCCAGAATCCCAGTCTGTTAAAGTCATCAGGAGGGCCGACTTCACCACGATATCAAACAAACAGCTCCCAGGAATTTCTTCCTTGCTTGATGGTCTTGCACGACAGCACGAGATTGAGGTCGCCAACGGAGACTACATGGATTCAGGACAGGAAAACCTAATCCAATGTATGACTTCCGCGCATCAACAGACTCCGCACATGGCTTACCCTGACGGAAAGGAACCCCTGAAGACGGCGTATGAACCCTCGACATTTGCGGAAGCCTGTAACATCCCTCAGTGGGCCGAGGCTATAGACAGAGAGTAATGCACTCATGAAGAGAAATACTTGGTCTTACGTTCCCCAAAACCTGGATAGTGCCTTTACCCTTCAAATGGACCTTCAAAGCAAGCCTCTGGACTCCACAGGGAAACAATATATGGCAAAAGCACGATGTACTCTGAGGGGACCGTCAACGGGCATACGTGGACTTCGACCGGAAAGCATTTACGCTCCAGTCGCGTCTCATGAAACTATACGCCTACTGTTCTCTATAGCTGCATCAAATAATCTTATCCTGGAAGGAGGCGATATTTCCAATGCATACCTCCACGGAACAATTGATGTAGCAATATACATGGAACAGCCGACAAACTCTTCCCGTCAACTAGCTAAGCCTGGGCACATCTGCAAGCTGGAGAAGTCAATCTATGGCGCGAAACAAGCAGGGCATATCTACGGTTCATTTCTCCACGAAAAGCTCATTAATTGGGGAATGAAACCTTCCAACTTCGACAACCGACTGTATTTTCTTTTACTAACTCAGATACATAATACTAGCAGTCGTGGTCGATGATATGGCATTTGCTTCAAATTCCCACGCCCTACTTCAGAACTTAAAAGATTTGTTGTCATCCACATTCGACATCAAATTCTTTGGTGAACTGAAATCTTTCATCGGATGGACAATCACTCGTTCTCCACTGGGAATTCGGATCGACCAAACGCGCTATGCAAGACCCTTCTGCGGGCATATGGAATGGACCGGTCAAACGCTGTCCTGACTCACTCCCAATGGACGTCAAACTGCTGGTTCCAGCAGAACATGGGACTCGAGACTGAATGGGAATGAACATCACGCTTATCGAAGCATAATTGGCGGATTACTCTACTTAGCCGTTTCTACTCGACCCGACTTGTCATTCCCCGTGTCTGCATTGGCCGTCAAGTCCATGCCCGACTGAGCGTCATATGAAGCTAGTTAAACGTCTTTCGCTATCTAAACGGGACTAGTCACTTGGGACTCCACTACAGTAGCACGTACGTATACAGCAGATTCTATCGGTGCTTCCGTTGATGCCGACTGGGGCGGATGTATGAACACAGGCTATCAACAACTGGGTTCATGGTCGACATCAACGGTTCACCAATCTACTGGAAATCGAAGCGGCAGACCGTAATAGCAAACTCTTCCGGAGAATCCGAATATGTTGCACTCGCAGCTTGTGGAAAAAGGTATCCTGGATAAGGAAACTCTTCTGGGAAATATGTCACCAAGCCCCTTGGACTGAAGGTCGCCACTTCTGCCCAACTGTTATCAACTCAGACAGTACAGTGGCCATTTCAATGGCTTTGGCAGACCATTGACGCCCAAGAATAAGCACATTGATCTCAGGGTACACAAGGTTAAGGAACTGATCCGTGATAGCATCATCAAGCTGAGGCACATTCGCTCTAACCACAACAAGGCGGATCTACTCACAAAGCCAATGCCAAGACGCTTTGGAGCGGATGATTGGCTTGTGGCACTTGGATAGCTACGGGACCTTTTAGTGGAAATTATTTCTTTATTTAGTTCAACTCTTTATGTATAAGCTGCAGTAACTGAAACAAGCTGCATCAGCCGAAACAATTCATGGAAAAAAAAAAAAAAAATGAAGCAGCAGCAGAGAAAATGAAGCAGCAGCAGAAAAACAAATGAAGCAGCAGCAGATACAAAATTCAAATCGAAAAGAAAATCAGAAGCAGCTGAACAAAAAGCAGCAGAGGCAGCTGGGGCCCCAGTCGGAATGGATGATTCGTCCTTCCGGGGGCGTGTCACAATATAATTATTACAGTAAAGCGAAAGAACGAATCCTCTCCTGGGTTGCATATTATCCTGGGTTGCATTTTAATTATCAGGATACTGTACTGAATCATCGAGAGTCAATGTGCATCACTCTCCTAAATGAGGCTACAGTATCCCATTGCATTTACCTATGTTTCACGCAGTATATAAAGGAGATTTGAGTCCTCTGTGGACTCGAGCCAACAACAACTTACCCTTCCCAAAACTTCTACACTCTGGATCCAATTAAATGGGTTTAGGCCGGTTTGTCTTTAAGAAACCGCATTTTTGCGGGGAAATATTTGCATTTTTCTGGTTTTACTTAAAGGGTCTGCAGAGTGGTCACGCTCTCTTCTGCCTTCTCTCCGCTCGTCTTCCCTTCCTTTTCCTCCAACACTCCCCACAAATCCTCGATGCAGCCACCAGAATGGAAAGAGCCGCCAAGGCCAAGGCCAAGATCGTGAAGGCCCACACGAGCCCTCGAGTTGCTACTGTCCCGTCCACCGTACGCGATTTCTTCCGATTGCAGACAGGATCGCTTGATCTGGCCACCCCACCGCAGGACGAGACTCCAACGCGCCGGAGTCGCGCCCCCACACCGAAAGCACCTGTCCCTCTGAATGGTATGACAGGCTTACCTCCGACGTTGGCCCCGATGATGCCCACGCTGGCTTTCTCCGCAGGTCCTCCTGGCAGCGGAGCCCCACCGGCCTATGAGGATGCACAAGCTAGCTCGCTAATCGCAGCTGAAGATGCTGGAGTACCCCTGCCCAAGCATGCACTCCTTACATCGGGAGAACCGACAATTATTGGGCACTACGCCGCGGACTCCCAAGATCTCCTGAAATTACTCCGGGAGATCCCCAACATTTACAATGGCGCTCGCCTTTCCCCAAACTCGCTTTCTGAGCTCATCGCCGAGCTCCCCACAAGCGAGTGGAAAGTTGGCACTTGCGTCGCTGCTGCGCGCGAAGTCGCAAAGCTCAAGACCGTGGCCTCCGAAATAACAATGGAAAACCGCAAAGCCCTGGCGGGAGCAATCACCCGCCTCGTCGACGCAGCAGCAGCAACCCTCCCAAGAGGGGATACCTTCGTAGAAAACTTCATCACGAAGTTCTACGTGGGATGCGAAAATCTCGCTCCCCCAAAGAGTGACTCAGATGCTGAAGCATCCAAGGACAACACTTCCGGACCTGAAAGTCCCACTGCGACCAAAACTGATACGGCCCCACACACCCAAATCGACCAACAAGAAAATGATGCGCCCTCAGAAGAACCCGATAATGAAATGCCACCCGTGACAGGCAAAACCTCCAATCCGAGAAAACTGCAGACCCAACGCCTGCCAAGACAGCCACCAGGGTCGCATCACAACAGAAGGGATCTGTCGCCCCACGGCCAAAGGACATCCACTCTAATCGTTCCGGGAACCCCTCTACCTCGGCGACGACGACGGAACTGCGTGCAAACCGCACCCGCGCCCCTTCCTAACGCATGCTGTACATGCAAACGAAGAAGGCAAAGCTCTCTCGTGGTCCTACTGCAGGAGACAAGGGAACTAAAGCATCTCGCAACTAGTCCCTCCTCCAGCTTCGCGTTTCCCCCCTACCCCTGTACATATGCCCACCCTCAACCAAGGGAGCTCCCCGTTGAATGTTCTCCTTTCGTCAGTACATGATGCGCTGCACAGCCCGCTGCGACCTTCTGACATCTTTGACCGCATCCCCGGGACCTGCTTGCATAGCCTCGTGACCTTACTGATCTCACTTTTTCGCGCCGCAGCCAGTTCTCGGAATCCCGATGTCGTCCACTCTGCCCTTCTCCGGATTCACCTTCTTCCCACTGCAGTCTTACGACGGGAACGGGTGGCAATCCAAGACAAGACAAAGCCAAGCACTACGCGAGCGAATACGCCGCGCTTCTGCAGGTGAATGGACCGATTTGTGGACAAAGGCGATTCAAGCACACCACAGCAAAGAAGAACGAGTGGTCCGACTACGTCCTCAACAGAACGACGCAATGCGCGAAGCAAAATTCCGCAGGGCAGCCCATCTTGCTGCAGATGCGCAATATGGGCGTGCAATGCGCACCCTGCACCAGTCGCACATTGCTGACGTGCGTGACCAGCAAGTCATCGAAAGCCTGCGAAAACTCACCCAGCACCGCAGTCTCCGGTGAGAGCCATAGAAGCGAGAGACTTGCCGCTCCCGGTGGACATTTCGGAGGAAAAGGTTCTACGCACGGTCCGACGCCTGAACCCTAACTCCGCACCTGGCCCTGACAGAATGTCACCGCGACTCCTGCACCTGCTGGCCAACACACGGGTGAGCCCTGAAGCTGGGGTGACGGGTATCTCGGTACTAACAGCTGTTGTGTCGAGACTAGCTCATGGAGACTGATGTGCACAAATTCGCACACGAAAAAATCTAGATGAGGACCATAATTGTATACAGTATTGGAACTGGGAAGATATTTTTACAGTTTTTGAATTTGCAAGATATTTTTAATTTGGGTGAGTGTGGCAAATTCATCGGTTGATTTTTTATTTTAGGACACGCTGTCATAGTGGATGTCAGTACAGTTCTAGGTTGTGGGTGATACTACGAGTGACTCTGAAAGGTCTATATAATGGCCACATCAATTCCCACCCCTGGCCGATGGGTGGCTGGCATGGTATGGCACCTAGATATTTACCTTGAGAAATATCTTCTAATGGTCTCTCTGGTTCACACGATTCCCGTGAATGCATTTTATGGTTATTAGTCTGTTTGTTTGAAGACTTTTAGGATAGCCAAAAGTCTATATAAGCCGAGTAAACTGCTTCCTCTAGTGGAGGTCAAGCAAGTTGGCAGACAACTTCAGGTCAAGCTCCGAGTAGTAGGAAGTTGAGAGTCAACTTCAGACCCAAGAAAACTTCTTCCTAAGCTGGTCGCAGAGCATCAGTGGTAGACCCTGCCCCTTTTATACTTGCTTGTAGCCCTCTCAACTCTCTCCCATATACACTGCTTTTTATTTGTTCAACTATACCACGGTAGCACTTTTGTCGCTTGCAACACCTCCGTCTTGGGGTAGTTGGTTCTAAGTATCTCTTCTCCGGACGATTTACCCCTATCATTTGGTACTCTTGTGGAGGGGTTGCACCCGAGGTATTCGAGTGAGCAGTCTTAGGGAACCATTCGAGGGGATCTCTTTTCTGTAATCATGGATCTCAACGCTGCTCGTATAACGTTCACAGGGGGCAAGAATGAAGACGTTGAGGAGTTTCTCTATACATATGTCAACGTTGTGATGCGTGAGAAGAGCGATGAAGAGAAGGCCGAAAGTATCTTCGCCTATCTTCATGGTGACGCAAAGCACAAATATAAGGCCAAGTTTATCAACGGGTGGTCTCTTAACGGGAATGGGCGTAACTTCGATGAGGTATGTGAGTGGCTTGTGAAAGAATATGCTAAGCAGGTAGAACCAGATGAGATGATTCGTACCGCCATAGAGGCCCGGCTCAACTTCGACGATTTGTTAAGCTCATTGGTATACTTGTGTGATCTCTATGAAAAGGCTGGGTTCAACGCCCAAGCCAAGTACGGAATGCTGCGTAAGGCGGCGATGGGGATAAGCGGCTCTCCGATTTCCTCCTCATCAAGGGCCCTCACACTTTTAATGAACTGAAGGGTACCATAGTAGAATTTGTCAAAAATTCGGAGACGTTTCAGTCACTGAGTGAGGTACCGAGGGAAACCCGCACATCGGTGTCTATCGTACATCCTGAAAAGAATTATCAAAGGCCAGCGACTAGCGCAGCAGCATTGGAATCAGTCAGGAGCGATGTCAAAACTTGGAAGAAAGGTTGGAAACCCGATTCGATAATCGACTTGACATGATAACCTCGCAGTTGGAAAGCCTTACTCTTACCATTAAGAAGAACCAGTCTGGGGCCCCCAAGGCCGCAGAAGTCTGTTCCTACTGTCACAAGCCTGGACACTTTGCAAATAGGTGTCCTGATAATCCACATAGAAACACTCGTTGTGGAAAGTGCGGTCGATATGGGCATCATGAAAGTAACTGCTGGTCTAAAGACAACAGAAGAGCAAATTTATCGGACGCGAGGAGTGAGTCAGGACCAGAGATGAAAATCTTACAAAACAGGAAGGATCAAAGGTTGGCGGATGCCGGTAATGTATCCATCGCTGAAGAAATCAGTCAAGTTAATGTGACAAAAAGGGATGGGGAAGGGAACGTTTTGTCGAAAAAACCTAGGCTAGATTATGGAATGCTGGAGCTATCCCAGCACCTGTACCTCCTCGAACCAAGAGGCTTGATCAAGTTGTTCCAGGGGTGGGAAACACTCCGGCCAAGAAGACGAAAAGAGTAAGAAATTTAAGAATATCCCAAAGGACGTACTAGAATATGTGAAGAAGTACAATTTGGTGGCTGAGCTTGCATCAGCCCCAACTGGGATAACGTTGGTCAACTTTTGAGGGGCGACGCAGAAGAGACGCGAGGAAAGAACTCAAAAAAATTATCAGGTCTAATAAGTCCGCTAAGGGTAAGAAACTGTTTCTTCAATCGGCCTCGACAGCACCAAGACGTCTTAAACTAGTACCAGTCAAAGTATTGGGAATGCAAACCCAAGCTCTTTTCGATTCGGGCGCTGTTCCAAACCTTATTTCAGAAACTTTGGTGACAGATCTAGGTCTTTGAAATTATTCCAACTACTCGAAGAATAACTGTGGCGGATGGAACCGTCTCAAAATGCATGGGCACTGTTGACAAGGTTTCCGTGTTCTTTGGGGACTCTAAAGTTGATGTAGACTTTCTTGTCATGCCGGATCTCCCTTTCGATGCAATCATTGGCTGCCCTACCATGGAAAGACTAGGGACCTGCATTGACTTGGGCAACCAAATCGTTTCAGTTAATTGACGGCAGAACCGTGAAGATGCCCCTGGATTTCGACAAAAGCACACATCCGGAAGATTTAAAGAAACGGACAGTGAAGATTTCACTTCTAGCTATGACAGCGAAGATTCGAACCAACTAACACTTTCGGAAGTGGAAAAGGGTACGCTCGGGGGAATGAACATGGCATGGGACGATTATGATTCTGGGTTTGAAACAGATGAAGACTGGAATTCTAGGGTAGTTTGACACCTGAATGTGTTTCTTTTTGCGATATCGAATCAAAGGAGAATTCGGAGCATGAAAGAAGATTACAATTGCAAAGAAAAAAGAATATCGAATTCCATATATCTGAAGATGTGAGCACGCCGGAAGAGGTCCTTCAAAATATTGAGGTGAGGATCAAGAAGAAAAAGGGCGCCAAATGGCAGAAATCCAAGAAAAGTGC
This sequence comes from Kappaphycus alvarezii, assembly GCA_002205965.3. Classification (NCBI taxonomy): domain Eukaryota; phylum Rhodophyta; class Florideophyceae; order Gigartinales; family Solieriaceae; genus Kappaphycus; species Kappaphycus alvarezii. Next base: position 284,617 of record NADL03000107.1, read on the forward strand.
AGCACCTTCCCGCCCCCGCCTCACTGAAAATATCCGACATGTTAACATCTTCCGAAGTAATTGCATGGAGTGTTCAGATTTAAGACAAGCAAGTGTACCGGTCACTCACTCATTTGAACTTACCGACTCAACCAATTTACCACAGCCTAGACGTCAACCGCCAAAATATGACCAATTTATCTCAGAAATGTTACAAGTATGCTGGAAAATGATATTATTCGGCCAGTTTCATCCCCATGGTCATTTCCAGTTGTGGTCGCACCAAAGAAGGATGGAAAGCTGCGTTTTTGCGTCGATTACCGACAACTGAACCAGAGAATGATACCCGATCGATTTCCGATTCCGAACATGGAGGAATCCTCGAGGACTTGAAGGACGGGAGATTTCACCTCAATTGATCTTTACACTGGTTATTGGCAGATTCCATTGGATGAAAAATGTAAGGAAAAAACAACTTTACCAGCAAAGCCGGTACATTCAGGTTCGAAGTGATGCCTTTTGGTCTCATGAATGCCCAGCTACATTCCAAAGAATGATGAACGAGGTTTTGAAAGGACTTCCATTGCAAGAGTTATATCGATGATGTCGTCATATTCTCAAAACTTGGATCAGCACATCTCGCATGTCAAGACAGTTGTGGAGAGGATATGAGTACAGCCTGAAAATTAAGTTAAGCAAATGCTTCTTTGCGAAAACGTCTATCCAATTACTCGGTCATATCGTCGATCAAGAGGGAATTAAGTGGATCCAGAGAAAACGAAAAAAATCAAGTTGGCACCAAGGCCCGCTTCAAAGACGGAGGTTCGAAGCTTCTTAGGACTGGCCTCATATTACAGAGATTTATCAAAGATTTCGCCAAGACTGCAGCACCGTTACATGCCAGCACTACAAAGAACGGAAAATTTTACTGGAACAAGGAAATGCAAACGCATTTGAAGAGCTTAAAGATAAGCTATGTGTCCCCCCAGTGCTCATGTACCCAGATTTCAAGAGACCATTGTTGTGGAGACAGATGCCTCAGAACGGTCTTTGGGTGCCGTTTTGTCCCAAAAAGATGAAAACGGAAGACTACACCCTGTTCAATTCGCAAGTCGCACTCTGAATGATGCGGAAAGAGATACTCAGTCTGCGAAAAGAAGCGCTAGCTGTCGTCTTCGCACTGAAAAAGTTTCGCGTATACCTTTTATCACTCGAGAAATTTGTCTTGATAACTGATCACCAGGCACTTAAGACAGCATTCCAAAAGAAAGATGTACATCACCGCTTGGCCCGATGGCTCGACATTTTCGCAGAATATCGGTTTGAAATTGTGTATAGGCCCGGACGCAATAATCAGCCTGCCGATTACCTATCCCGCTTGAGGGATCCACTGATTCCAAATGAAAAAGCTTCCGAGACATCGTCGGAGTTGCCGAGTGCAAGTGCCGAACAATAACGAGTACGAAGCTAATATTCACGGACTAATTAAATTCCTGATGGACTAGAAATGAGAAAGGTTGATATTGAACACAGAAATTGGGTACGCAGGAATCAAAAGGCTTTTACATATGGAATGGGAAACTCTTCCGACACACGAAAGCCGGTCCTCGACTAGTGGCCCCTTTGAAAGAAAGAATGAAGATCTTGAGGACTTTTCATGATGAGTTAGGGCATTGGGATCTCGAAACAACCAAAAATTCGTTACTGAGAGATTCTGGTGGCCCAGTATCCATAAGGACGTCTATAACTTCGTGAAAAGCTGCGACAACTGTCAAAAATTCACGCCAATACGAAAGTATAAGACAACTCTAGCTTTCCAGTTTCCGGTCTCTTTGAAACCTTCTCAATTGACTTTGCCGGCCCATTCAAGGAAACCTCTTCCGGAAACAAATATCTCCTTATAGGGGTGGAACATCTTACTGGATGGCCAATAGCAGTTGCAGTTGAGGAGGCCAATGCTGAGTGGTCCTGAGATTCATCGAAAAAGAAATAATTGAACCGTTTGGTCTTCCAAAAAGGATCATCTCGGATAACGCCTTTGTTTTACTGCAACTTCACTGCTTCGTTTCTTGGAAGAAAAGGATTCAGCTAAAGACAGTTCTCGCATACGCTCCTATGTCAAACGGGAAAGCGGAGAGGATGGTTGGAACCATCAAACGAGCAATATCGAAAACTATGTCGAGAATGAAATCCAGTGGGAAGATGCCTTACCAAAAGTGTTATACGGCTATCGCGAAGAAGAGGAAGAAGTGGACGGTCACCGTTTGAGCTAATGTACGGAAGGCTCCTAGAATGTTACAGAGAGATATGGAAACAAATATTATCGATGAAGAGAGTAGAGAGGTCGAACTTGGCCACCGAAAGCTGGAGATCACACCGCGCGCTAACACAGACAAGAAATAAGGATGAAGAGCCTCCAGTCCAAACTTTCTCAGTCGGCTCTAAAGTACTTGTAGCACACGGAAAAGCAATGCAACAGGCTGTGAAGTGGCCGGCCTTCCAAACAAAGTACTCGAACCCTTGCATCGTCACGGAGGAAAGACACCCGCATTATAAGCTCTGTTCAAGCTCAGGGAAGAGATCAAGGAGGGCCATCCATGCACGTCGTCTGGTCCCTTACCATCAGAGGCCTGAAGAATTCCTTCTCACACAGGACTATGCGCAACCACGGGCATACTCATCTTTAACTATAGAATGATTCCTATGGGAGGAAAAAGGGCCTGGGAATGGATCATCTCGATTACGCGTGACTACTACGAACTCCACGTAATCATCCATTTCTACATTAATATATGCCTATGTTTTCGTACGTTGAACGGACCATTGCTACCTCAAGAAGATTTCCGACTATTGATCAGAGTTCTATTCTCATTCCAAAACGGAAGGTTCACGGAAGCAGGTCCAGAGTTTGTGGAAGTCATATATCATTACTCTATAGGAAGTATGGAATGGTAGCTGCGGAGACTTGTCGCAAACGTATCTGAATATTATCCGTCCAATTTACGTATTTCTCAAGAACAACCAAGATGTGCGACTGAGAGGTTACGCCTTACCCCCGGATATGGAATACAGACTGGTCCCGTATCCTCTATGGGAACCTTACGTTTCTCCGCCACAAATTGGGAACGTTGGAGGCGGCGAGGATCCTCCTGAAGCAGTGATGATGACCGAGGAGGACCTTCGGAGACAACAACCCGCCCAGAAGAGGTTCTGGTCGTCCCCCAGAGGACCTCGTGCAGGTCCCAGTACGTCAGGAGCTGGTCGCGGCCATTCATCGGACGTCCACCACAACTTCATCTCTAGCCTCCTTCACAACCATGCACAGCATACAGTCGGAAGAAGAAGATTATCTTTTTGGCTGCGCAATATCTCGAGGATGCGAACGATGCGCAGGTCATTTCTTATTTCATGATAAGCATCTGTTTATGTTTTAGGGCGCTACATGGACCGCACTTATCTTACGAAGATTCGTTCTTGATGATGCGTCTTCTTTTCTTATCGGCATCCATTCCTCCGGCATCTTCCAGAAGAGTTTGCATATCATATATATTTTTTCACTCTTGGAAGATTCGGAAGAGTCACGGAGAAGAATGTATTCAACCCCACCTCGATGTTATCAAACCAATATATGAGGCTATGCTACAAAGTGAGGTACCGGTAATGCAAACTTACTTTTTGGAGCATCATATTGGTAATCAGTTGCATCCGTACCCGTTTGAAGACCTTACATTTTATCAATAAGACAGCGAACACTAACGGAAACAGAAGAAGAACATGAAGACGAGCCGGGACGTTCGTCTCGAGCGGGAGAGCGTGTCGGAACGAAAAAGGTCCTCTTCGCATCTTGAAATCCGTCCTTGACCAATCGTCCTACCTTTGTCTTCCCAAAACAAATTCTGAATATCTTTTTCCTTTATGAATCCAAATTCACTGTACAACTCCATTTTCTATTTACGTTTGAATATTTGGTCCTCCCCATTCAAAGAGACGCCTTTCAATTCGTGGTCAATTCGCCTCCCAAATTCAGTTCCGATATTTTATCACGCAGATTTTTATGATGCCCCTGAGTTCATGCAAATCCAAGGCCGCAGTATCACCTTTTTTTGACCAAGACCATGATGATTACCAAAGACATGCCCCTATTTAAAGTGCTATAGCATTGTCGCTGAAGCATCACTCCTACCACCAACAATTTGATAAGCTGATTACCCTTTCAGTCAACATCCGCAACCCCGCTCACCCCTTTCCAGAAATATGACGTCAAATCGCCCCTCTGTCCCTATCTCCAAAAACCGCCTTTCCCATCCCATCAATGGCCTCCGTCTCGCCGCCTACGGGCCAACCAATGCCGACGACTACATCCGGCGGCAAACTAAGAATAAAATCATCGAGTTCGTTCGCCGCCTCTTCATAGAAGAAGAGGCGAGGGAGGTAAGTGAGGATGAGACTGAGAAGTCGAGGAGGAGAGCGGGGAGTCCTTCGAGGAATGGTTAGCCCCTGAGCTAGTGTACGAGACTCAGGCGAAGGATGGGGAGGAAGAGGAAGAGGAGGAAGAGGAGGATGATGAGGACGAGGACGAGGACGAGGTGGATGAGGGAACAGAGGGCATGGAAAGTGTTGGACTGGTGGGGCCTGGACTGGAGAGTATGGAACATGTAGTGCCGACGCTGGAACCGGATGGAGATATCTTTAGTAGTTTAGATATCTCCCAGAGGGAATAGAGAGCTATGAGCCGTTCGCAGATATTTGTGTGGACTGCTTGGTCAGCATGCATATTTTAGAGGAGGTCTTTGGATCTGATTTAGAGAATGGTAAATAAGAGGACCTCATTGATTGTTGGTTTCTTAAGTATCTTTTGTTTAGAGTATATCATCCACACAAATTGTTTGTATGCATTTCCTAATACCTCCTGTAGTTTTGTTCGTACTTTGGGGTAGCCAAAAGTCTATATAAGCTGAGTAAACTGCTTCCTCATGGAGAGGTCAAGCAAGTTGGCAGACAACTTCAAGCCAAGTCCTGAGTAGTAGGAGTTGAGAGTCAACTTCAGACCCAAGAAACATTTTTCCTACGCTGCTCACAGAGCATCAGTAGTAGACCTGCCCCTTTCATACTTGCTTGTAGCCCTCTCAACTCTCTTCCATATACACTCCTTCTTGCTCGTTGAACTATACCACGGTAGCACTTTTTTCGCTTGCAAAACCTCCTTCTTGGGTAGTTGGTTCTGAGTATCTCTTCTCCCGACGATTTACCCCTATTAGCGTCCTCGACCGTGAGGTCTTTCGAGAACTCCAGCTCCCAATGAACTTCTAAACCCAAGAAACCGTCGCTGGGGACTGGCATCACGTCGGCGCGCGACATTTCTGCCGCCGCTTTCCTCGCTTCTTGTGCCGCTGCTGATACCCTCGGTCGCTCCATCTTACCAGGTTCGGTACGACCGTTGAGCACATACGAAGATCCAGCGCCCTATGGCTGGCCCCATCTCGACAATGCTAGACATGGTACTAGCAGTGTCATGATCGTAAGTAATGAAGGACATGGAATTTGTGAGCTGACAGGGGCTGTTGTTAGAAAGGCTAAAGTTGCAATGCTTAATGAAGGGTCAAATGACCACATGTTGATGCACAGAGAATTTGTCACACAAATACAAATACTATTGAACAAATGGTACGTCATAATGTGGTAGAGGGCCTTAATAAGGTTAAGAATGGTAATCCAAGTGTGTTTTTTGAATGCTGTGATGGGAAACAGTCTGCCTTAACACACCCTTGTCGTGAAAAAAGACCAAGAGAAGTCTTGTAGCTAATTCATTCTGATATCATAGGCCCCACCCGAGTAGAATCGCTTGGTGGATCGAAATATATTCTAGGTTTCCTTGATGATGCTAGTGCTGCATCTTGGGTAAGATTCCTACAAGACCGTTCAGAGGCACCCGAAGCTTTGGGGTCTCTATTTAATGTTGCAGAGAACATAACTAAGAAAAAGGTCAAGTACGCCCGGACTGATGGTGCAAAGGCGTACAAGTCCAGGGAGCTAGAAAAAAGTTTTAACGGAAAGGGCATTGTGCATGAACCGACTCCTCCATACTCACCCGAATCAAACGGGAGAGCAGAGAAACTTAATAGAAACACTGATTAAGGGATCCAGGACTATTTTTTCAGAACTGAAAACCATTAATAACCTAGAAGATTGTGAATGTTTATGGGCTGAAGCCGTATCTACAATGAACTCCGTCAGGAACCGAACTCTTACGAAGTCGACCCATAAATCATTTGGATACATTACACCTCATGAGATTTTATATGGAACTAAACCAGATGTCTCCTACCTACGCATTTTTGGATCAAAAGTGAAAGTTAAGGAACCTAAGCCGTATATACAAGGTAAGTTTGATGTTCGTACATGGGACGGGATCCATGTCGGTTATGCTGCTGAGTCTGCATACAGAACTTATATACCGAATGATAGGAAGGTAATTGTATCAAGGGATGTAATCCTCATTGAAATATGGTCTAACCGCCTGTTAATGGTGTCAATTTTGGTTTTGAATGATGGTTCAGAAACCTCAGACGGTGAAGATTCTAGTCAAAGGCAACTTGAAGACAAGGACTGTAATGATTCAGATTCAAATTTGGATGTAGAAGAGCTCATACAAGAGAATGAGGATATGCTAAGACATATTCCAGACGGTTTGAGAACGGAAAGCTAGGCGACCAGAAAGATGGACATACGACAGCATGCTCGCTTATTTGGTTGCAGAAGAAATTAATAAGCATTCAGAGCAAAAGAAACTATCTAATTTACATGAAGAAGTGAAGGTTACATATAAAAAGGATTAGATTGATGCAATTAAAACGGAATAAACTCAGTAATTGAATATGGTGTGTTTAAAGTGGTCGACCAGCCTAACAATAAGAACCACATTAGAGATAAGTGGGTTTTCGTTTTAAAACCGACGAGAATGGTACTATTGTAAGACATAAGGCACGGCTAGTAGCGAAAGTTTGTTCCAGATTCGTTGTATTGACTATTTTGAAGTGTTCGCTCCAATAACCAAGTTCACCGCTGTAAGATTTTTATTGGGGATTGCTGCTGTACACGATATGGAGATTGAACAAATAGACATAAAAACTGCCTTCCTAAACGGTGAAATTGATAAGGAGATATATAGAGCCAACTACCCTACTAGTTGAACTTACAGAAGCAATTAATTACAAGTCTTGGCAGGGCAAGACGTGGAGTTTAAAGAAAAGCATATATGGCCTACGGCAGGCATCGAAAGCTTTTGGTATTAAGTTCCATAGGGTAATGTTACATCTCGAATTCACGCAGTCTACGGCTGCACCATGCCTTTATTCAAGAAAATTGGTGGACTCTATGTGTATGTCATTGTGTATGTCGATGACGCACTAATATCATCGAAAAGCATTAATGTATGTCAAGATGAGAAGGCCATGTTAAAACGGCATTTTTAAGTCAGAGACTTGAAGGCAGCAAAGTATTTTCTCGGTGCTTCCATTTGTCGGAATAGAAAGAAATTGAATATAAGAATTGGTGAAAACGAAATTAACTTATTGTGTAGAAAAGTTGGGTATGCGTTCTTCTAAAGGACCAATACAACAATGGTTGCGAGGTCAAAATCTTGACCATGATGAAAGCAGAACGAGATGAGATTTTCATACCGCGAGCTCGTCGGTTGTCTCATGTACTTGTCAGTGAAAACACGGCCAGACACTATGTATGCAGTTGGAGTACTGGCGAGATACTACAGTTAGGCTGAAGCAATACATTGGATTGCAGCCGAAAGGGTGTTGCGATACTTGAAACATACCTAGACTATAGTATAGTTATATGGAATGCAGTAAATCTGTCATAGACTAGTTCACTGATTCTGATTTGGCTGGTAACAAGTCGAGGAAATCAACCAGCGTTTACTTGTTTCGTGTTTATGTAGGAGCTTTTTCACGGAAGTCGAAACTTCAGACTGTTGTTGTCGCGTCTACTACTGAAGCTGAATATATAGCTCAATCATTTGCAACAAGGGAGGCTCTATGGATTAAGAAGCTTTGCATTGATTTCTAAGTTTTCTCAGAAAAAGATTCCTATCTGCGCTGATAACATGATGGCGATTAAGTGCTAAAGAATCGTCTACTACAGAAAGGAGTAAGCACATAGATGTCGTTTACCGTTTTATACGCGACTATGTGTATAAGGGGGAAACCGTCCTGCAACACATACCCACAGAATCGATGAATCGCTGACTGCATGACAAAACAATTAGAAATGTTCAAGCTTCAAAGATGTATAAGCAAATGGGAATTTCAGGATACAGTGACAAACCTGAGGGGAATATTAGGTTTACATGCAATTGCATGAAACATACAGGTTGGTCATTTAGACATGGACGCACGTGCATTTGGTCACAGTGAGGCATATATCAATATCAAATGCATCGTCCTCACAACATTTGTTGTATGAAGGTGATTACCTCAGCAATACTATAGAGCTAGGGAATTTAGAACTGTGTATATGTGGTTGAGCTATCCGAAGTCACTGAACTAAAGTAACGAGTACGAATTACTCAGCTTGACATCTAGCACGAACTACAACAAAATAGTGTTGGCAGGAATACTCATCCAAAGTCTTGGCACATTGTCAGACGCAACCGCTTGTTGTTGAGCTGAGCCGATTGTAAACGAATCTCAGACTTCAGAGCTTTTATACACTAGAAATACAAAAATCCTTCATAAACCGCTGAAACCGAAGGAGTAGAATAAACAGCGCTAATCGAACAATGCAGGGGCTAACGCAGCTTGAACCGAAAACAGTAGAGCACTTTCCAGGCATAATCCCAAAAGCATAATATTTCCAAAAGCATAAAAAAATTTCCAAGCATAATCCAAAAAATAACATCCAGAGTAGCGAGACAGCATTTCGTCTAATTGGACAGCACACATGCACAAGAAAATCTCTAGATAATTATATAACCAAGATTCAACGTCAAATAAAAGAAACATAAGTAGATCAGAGTGTGGAAACTTCCAAAGACGCTAAACTTGAACAAACAATCAGATAAAGTGGATCTTCACATCCTTCGACGGACGATAGCACAGAAGACTGAGTTGAGTGAAAGCTTTTC